>VWPU01015310.1:0-16818 GCA_013398955.1 Callaeas wilsoni
CATCCCATCCCATCCCCTGAATTTAACCCCAAGGTCAGTGACACTGATGCAGCCCAGCCACATCAATGGCAGACACTTCAAGCAGATGATTCAAGTTTCTGCCACCAAAAGGTGCAGCTCTGGCCCAGTTTCATACCCTCGGCCTGTGTGTGCACCTGTATTACCCAGCACCAGCTCATTCAGCTCTTAAATCCTCTTAAACCCACAGAGAAACTCTGTGGAGCAGGGCAATCGGTCTAATTAGGGAGTAATTTCCATACCAGTACACCATATACACACTATAAAGCACCTATATTTACTTATACAAATAATTCTGGATCACACAGAAAGCTCTAGAACAATTAAAACAGCTCAAACCATTCAAAACTGACATCAAAAAAACAACTGACTCATTCTGGAGCAATATTAAGCAGTCCCAACTTTTCATTTGGACTGAAAGTTAAATTAAAGTGAGACAAGCTGAGCTGTTTCAGCCCTAAGTGCAGCTAACCGTTCACACAAAAGGCTGAAAATTAATTTTATCCTGCACATTTGCAATTTCTTGAAAGAAAACTCCCTCGGGAAAATAAAAGGCCATTGCAAAAGGCAAGTAAACTGGAAAATAAAAGGCCATTGCAAAAGGCAAGTAAACTGTAAAGCCAAGCAGTCAGATGTGAGCTCGCTGCATGAAAAATTAATAAGTAAAAAGCTTTTCCCCTGGATGCTCCCAGAATCACTCCCCACCCAATTCCCAGCCTTTTCCTGGTTTCCATGCTGAATATTTCAACAGCCTGGAATGTCCTGAGAACCAAAGGACCCCCAGATGCTGGAGCAGCACCCTGTGAGGGACGTTTTTATTGTCACCTCCTGCTGGCAGTGACAATCGCACTCTGACTGAGCCCAAAGCAAACCTGAGGGAGCCAGGGACAGCCCTGCTCCTTCCCACCTGCTTGATCGATCTCTGCCTCCACTTCCAGCTTCAGGTAAACGTCCTCCAGCGTGGTCATGGACACGCCATAGGTGATGACTCCCAGGTGGGAATGGGTGTCCAGGTCAGAGAACAGACCTGGGGACAGAGGCAGCTCTCACTGTGCTCCATCCCCTGCCAAGAACACTTCGAGCACATCAGGAGCATCCCTAAACCCCTCCTGCTCGGTGGGAAAAAGCAGGAATGTGGGAATAGCAAGTAAATCAGAAGGCAGAGGTCACGGCTTGAGACCCAAGGTTGGAATAAGCTCCTTTCTGCATTCTATTTCAGTCTCTGTGGTCAGGAAATGTGGCAGGTTTTGCTGAAGTTCTAAAATTTCTAAAAACTGTCTCAGCAGCCTAAAGCTCCTGGGCTCAAAGTTGCCTCAGGGCAGGTTCAAGGTGCCCTCTCCTGGAAAAATCCTACCCAGAACAGCTGGTCCTCCCCAAATCCCCGCCCAGGTACAAAGGGATCTTACCAATAAAACCACTGAGTCATTTTATATCTATAAAAACACGTGTTTTTCTACATATTAAACCAAATTCCCGGATGTGTAAAGCCAGGTTAACCAGGCAGGAGATCCTGGGCAGGGCACAGAGCTCGAGGCCCAAAGGGAGGCTCAGGGTGGGAGAACTTCATCAGCACCTCGGGATGAAAAACGTTACTGGGCTCATCAGTCCTATGGAGTAAGGACTCAAATGAGGAGCTGCCCGTGAGGCTGGAGGGAAATTCAGATGTATAAAATGGGAAGAGCACTTGGATATTTGACAATACTCCTCAAACCTCCAGAGTTTCTCCCGTGCCAGCTGCCGAGGCGCGTTCCCAGCCTCGGCTTCTCCCTGCAGCAGCCTGGGGGAACGGATTCAGCCTCAGCCTGTCTGCAAACGTGCAGCCAGCTCATAAATCATGAACCCCAATGCAACAGGGAAAAAACCAGTTGTGGAATACCAGCTGCACGTTCCCATCACTATCGATCCCCCCTTGGCTTCCCACAGGGCGCAAAGGACGCTGTGTTTATTCCATTTATTTCTGGGAGGTGAGCGAGGAGCCCTGCTCAGGACTGCTCAGATAATTGCTGCCATCTAGTGAAATGCTCCAGCTGCTCCCTGCTCCCTCTCACCACGGAATCTCAAGGCAGTGACACAACGCTCTTTGCAGCTCTCAACAAGAGCTGTCGGGTTTTGTAGGGGTTTTGTAGGGTTTTTGTAGGGTTTGGGACTTTCCTGCTCTTTGGAACCCTCTGCGATAGGATGGTGATTCTGCAGGACCAGGGGATGCTCAGGTGGAAGGGTCTCCTCACCACAGAGGCACCTCCCCAGCCTTTGCTGTTGGGTGCCCACATCCCTGACGCCTCACTGGAAGAGGTGACAAGGCCCTCACTCACCTGAGAAAGCCCTCCCTGAGTCCCTGCCCGCCAAACAGCAACAAACATAAACCCATAAATGCACAACTGACACCTTATCAAGAACATCAGGCTAAAGCCGCGCTCCATAAACTTCCCCTCCGCAGTCACTGCTCCCTGCAACACAAAACCCCATCGATACCTGCAAACTTGTCCATGTCCTTGAGAGGGAGGGTGTAGACGAGCTGCTCGTCGTTCTCCTGGATCAGGCTGGCTGCAGGGATGTGCTGCCTGATCAGCGAGGTGGTGGCCTCCGTGTTGCAGTAGGCATCGATGTGCATGCTAAAAGGACACCAGGAATTGGGGTGTAAAGCTCGACTTGCTCCTGCCACTGCGCCAGAACAGCACTGAACATTCAGCAGTACCACCCCACAGGATAAAAGGATCTTTGTGGGGCGTGCTTTCTTACAGATTCCGACAGAAAATAATAAAGAAAAAGAGATACGCTGATGCCTTTTGGGGCTACCTAAAAACAGAGGTCAGACAAAATTAAGGGAATAAAGAGTGGTTATATTTACGGAAGGGCCTTCAGGTACGTCTTTGGGCAGGCAAAGCTAACTCAGTGGCTGCACCCAAAAAATGGATGACGGGTCATGGGTTTTCATATTTTTACAAGTTTGGTCTATTTGCATATTGGGGGTTAATCTTCTAATTATGGCTTCAGGTAATGAAGTCATCTCCCCCGAGTTTGCTCCCCCGACAATTCACTTTTGTTTCCATTTCTCGGGGCCTGAGACAGTGAGGTGTCCTTGATTCCCAGGCCTGGAGAGGAATTGCTGTGTCTGACCAAAATGGGAAAGCAGCAGCTGACACTCTGTGTGGAGTTCAGAGCTCTACACTAGAGAATTACAGGATTACAGATACATGGAAAATATAAAAGCTGAAATCCTAAGGCATCGACACGATGGCACAAAAATGGGCACACAATTACCTCAGGCGGTAGCCAATGCCCCACTTGCTCTTGAGAAAGAGAGAAGACCCGAGGCACTTCAGCATCCCCTGGGAAATCACCGCTTTGCGATCTGCAAAGGAGAGCCAGGAAGGCCCCTCTGGAGCGGAGCACCGACAATTTCCTCCGGCTTCCACCCAAAGGGCGGCCCCGGGGCCGGGCAGCGCAGCCGGGGCAGCAGCGGGACGCACCAGCCAGGATGTCAGCCTCGTCCATGAAGTGGGTGCTGAACACGGTCACGCCGCCGGCCCTCCTGGCCCTCAGCAGGTTCCAGACGATGTGGCGGGAGCAGGGATCCATCCCCGCCGTGGGCTCGTCCAGCAGCAAGACCTTGGGGCAGAACCCAGGGGGCTTTTCAAAGGCACAGCCCTCGACCCCGGCAATGCTCCCCAGCACACCCAGAAGGGGTTTTTTGGAGCCTGCCAGCTACTCCTCTAAAATAGGAAACGTCCCAGACTAACGAGGCAGCTTTTGTCGCTGTGCTCTGAATGAATCCATCTCCTGGTGTGGCAAATGGAAAAACTCTCTAATAAATTAATGCCACAGCCTGTTTTATCCTGGTTCCAGTACGACCATGTAGTGGAATCACAACCTAGCCACGGATGTGGAGACAGAGTTTTTGCAAGAAAATGGACACATGGTGCACCAGCCATAAGGACAAGTGAACAAAGCACGTAGAAAACGTACACAGCGAGAGAATATTGATTCTTTGAGGACAGGAATAGCACCATAGAAGAATGTAAACAAGAGACAGAAAACTGTCTGATGATTTGTGTGAATAGATGCACGGTAGCCGGGTGAACAGAGCCAGAGATCCAATTAAATCATTCCATGTTTTATGTGTGTATATTGCTTTGCCAATCAGGTAATGTGTGGACGCCTGGACAGGGGGAGCACAGTGGATAATAAGAGCGCTTGGGGGCAATAAAGGGGCTTCTGCTGGATTCATATTGGATCGTGTGGATCCGTTTACTTCTGCACACGGATTCACTCTTTCTGCTGAGGGGTGGTTAAATGCACACACCTGCTTTTAACACCCCCAGGAACTGCCACACACATCATTTTTAACCACAGATCTCAAAGCAGTCCCCGTTCTCACAGGCCAGAAATTACAGAGCTCTAACACGAAAGAGTTCTCTGGCTCTGTGCCTGCTCCCAGCTCCTGGATGGCTTTGGAAGGAAAGCATCCAACAATTTCACTGTTGGGGGATAAATGCTACCTGCCAGAAATTACACACAAAACGTGCCACACTATTTATTTGCCAAAGAGATGAAATCCAAAGCTGCTGCCATCACCTAAGCCTCAAGCACAAAGGTTGAGCCATTGAAATGATTGTAATTAAACCATAAACGAAGAAAAAAAGGTGCTCAAAGGAACAATTTCTGCATTTTACACATTATTATACCCATTAGCTGGTTTTTACAAGAGACACCAAGCCTTCCCTGGATCAGCAACACCAAGCTGGGAATAATTCCATCCCTCTCACCTTGGGGTTCCCGAGAACAGCAACTCCCACAGACAGCCTCCTCTTCTGCCCTCCACTTAATTTCTTGGCTTGATTGTCCCTGATGGGCTGCATCTCCAAATCCAGCAACACCTTCTGCACCTTGAAAACACAAGAAACACGTTTACTGTTTTTAAAAAAACCCCAAACCTATAAAATTTTTAAACCAGATTGTTAACAATTAACATTCAGATTAACTGCTGCTGGTTCCCGGTGTGTTCTGCATCTGAACTGCACAACCTACACACGAAGTTTCATGGTGTCTATAACTGGACCTAAATGCCAGATTTAAAACCTTTCACGAGCTTTTTAATCTAAGGAAAAATTAAAAGCTTATCCTTGTCTAAATATCTGCCTGCACCTCTTTGTCCACTGTGCCATAAAGCAGTATTTCCCCGCAAAAGGAAAACCCCTGAAGAGCATTTTGATTTACAGGTTAAAAACGTACATTTAAGACACCACCTGTGCCCAGGTGAGTTACCTCTTGTATCAAATCGTTCTGAGGGATGCCCTTAATGGCAGCAAAGATGGAGAGGTTCTCCTCCACAGTTAAAATGTCGAAGTGGATGTCGGACTGGGGGCACACCCCCGCGATCTGCCGCACCTCCAGCATCTCATCGATTTCGGACACTTTGTGCCCATAGACTGAGACAAACCCTAAAAGAAACAATCACGGAATCGTGGACTGGTTCAGGTTGGAGTGGACCCTTGTCTTGGGGTGATTCTATGCCCATACTGTACTCCCCATGGCCTGCTGGATCTCTAGTGTACCTGTAAATTGCAAAGGGGGGAGAGAGAAGCCGAGAGAACTCTTCAAAGCGGCCAGCTTGACCTTGCAACTAGAATGTTTTGCATTCTTTTCTCTCCCGATTCTAACAACATTTGTTGATTAGAGGACTTTTGCTCTCTAGTCTCTTTGGCTTTCAGTGGAGAAGGGACTGTGATCTGCCTCAGCGGCTTCTGTTCCTTTTTGGACTGTTTTTGGCTCGCTTTTCATCCCAGACCAGCTCCCATCTCCGGCCCTGCTCGGCGGGACCCTCCAAGGGGGATCGCCGGACCCTGCCTGGCCCGGCCCAGCTCAGGACTGCAGGTTTTACCTACAGAAAGAACTCTAAAATCCATAGTCCCCTTTTAGGGGACAGGGGAGGGGGCTTAAATATTTCTTTTTTTTGCCCTGTGACAGCAGGGGACCCTGTTTGTTAAATAGTTTTTTTCACTTTCATTCGAGAAATTATTTTCCCGAACCCGTGGGGGAGGTGCTGCCGGGGCCTGCTTGCCTGGCAGGCAGGAGAAGGAGAGTGAGACACCCTTCTCGAGTTGTTTCCTCCTGGATTTGTGTCCAAACCGGCACGACCCTAAAGCTCATCTCATTCCAACCCCCTGCCATGGGCTGGAAACTCTCCACTGGAAGGAGCAATCAGCAGGGCGAGTTTTACAGCCCTGCGTAATTGTAAGTGGGCTCTTTCAGGCTCTACCCAAAGAAATCTCGGTGCACCCTGAAACAGCCACCAAGGCTGTCAGCCCTGGTTTTGAAGCAGGGCACCCCCAGCCCCTGCACTCACCGTCTGTGGGAGGGCACAGCCCGCAGAGGATGTTCATCAGCGTCGTCTTCCCGGTGCCGCTGTGGCCCAGCAGCGCCGTGATCTGCCCCTCGTAGATGTCAAAGGACAGATCTGCTCCCCAGGGCACAGAGAGGAGGTGTCAGGGCTCTGGTCCTGGCTCCCTGAGCCAGCTCCTGCCCCAGGGTCAACTCAAATGCTCACGTGTGGGGTATGCACTCACACTCTGCCTGGGGACACCCCATGGCCGGGCTGGGACGGTCCCTGCAACCACTGCGGGGTGGGTTTCACCCGGGGGAAGGAGGTGAAAACATCAGGGAGGTGAGGCAGGGGAGATCACATCACTTCGTGGGCAGAGGAGGAATTGGGGGTGATGCCAGCAGGCTTTCCTTAGGGATGAAGGGCTCGTTTTTGGGGTACTGTTTCAAACACCACTGCGCCAGAGAGGACACGCACAAGCACACCTGGCATTCGTGCTCCAGGGCCCCACCCCTCCAAAAGAAACCAAAACCAGCCTGAACTGAAACACAAAAGATCACTCAGCAACCCAGCTACTGCTCCTCTGCATCCAACAAGCAGCTAAAAAGCTGAAATGTTCTTACTTCTGAGAGCCTCCACAATTTCCCCCTTTTTCCTGAATGTTTTCTGAACACAGCTGATTCTGAAAGAAGACACGTCAGGGCATAAACTGTTTCAGCATCTTTACACGTCATTTTGAATCATCAACACTCAGCAACAATCACGACAAGACAACCAGACTCAAGTGGCACCAGATGTGTTAAAAACCCATCAAGGCAAGGCAAGAGACAGGACAGGTTTTCCCAAAACTTTGCCCATCTCCACCCTGGCACCAGAAAGCTTTTCCTCGTCACCTTCTAAGGTATTTCCTGTGATGATAAACTGAGTTATTTCAAACCTGAGTCTCTTTCACACGGTGGAACAACAGCCACGATGTTCTCATAGGAACATCAGGATGACAGCTGGACTCCTGAACCTGTGGCTTCCCAAGCTAGGAAAGGGGGAACTTTCTCCCCAGCAGTTGCACAATACAACAGGAGGCTCCACAGGCATGGTATGGAAAAGAGGTGTTAGCAGAATGGACTCCAAAGATGTGATTCCTGACAGCTCTTGATCAAAATTAGGTAAAAGAAAGCAGGTCTTTTTCTTTTCAAGAGAGGTAAAAACATTCCTTCCAGGCCTGATGTTCTTCTAAATGAAAAAAACAACCAGTTTATCTGGAGGTACCATATCAAGGATGGATTTTGGAAGCCTCATCACCCTGAAAATGAGGACGGTGAGTGGATTACGGAGCACGAGTAACGGGAAGGAGAATGAGCATTGGAAGCAAAAGAAACTTGCACATGGAAAGGTGACAAGACTGTGTGGAAATGCTGGAGCTGGTGGAGGGATGATGTGGGAAGAGTCCTGGATGGATGAATCAAGCAACAACAGCCACGATGTTCTCATAGGAACATCAGGATGACAGCTGGACTCCTGAACCTGTGGCAGGTGCCCAAAGAGACGTGGGTGGTGTGGACAACACAAAACTCGTGCCGGTCACTAAGCTCAAATATCTGTGATTAGTGGAGCCAGCCAGGAGAGAAGATGCAGAGCTCCCCATCTCCCACAAGGATACTCCACTGGAAAATGATGGGAACAAGGGCTAAAAGGAAAACACTGAAAACAACCCTAAAAAACACACGACAGCCCAGATGCGAGACAAGAGGTGACACAAAGCACAGCACGAAAGGTGACAGTGTGGACACTATTTTCTTGTTTTCTTCCACCCTCTTGTGTGTGGCAGCTGGGTAAAACCGCCACGAAATTCCCCTGTGGTCTAGAGGAACAGCACGGCCTTCCCACGAACCCAGAATTCCACTTTTTCCCCTCAAAACTGCGTTACCAGGGACTGCACCCTCCCAGCAGAGCCGGCATTCCAACATCTGCAACCGCGTCCGTGGCCTCAGTGGGAAACTGAGGGGACGGCAAAGCAGCAGGGCTGGAGAGGGCTCCAGCCAGGGGAGCACAGCCCACAGCAAACCCTCTCCCTCCCTCAGCCCCAGGATTTATGCTTGGATCCGTGTCCCCGAGGACGGGGATTCACCGTCTGGAGGGCTCTTGCCATCCACGTGCTGCTGGAGCCCGAGGAGCAGAGAGCCAAGAGCCATTTCCAAAGTGCTCCTTAAAATTTCAGGTGACCTGCTCATCCACAGGCAGGGCAAGGACTGTACCTGATGGCTTCCTTCCCCTGGAATTCCGAAGGCACAGGCTCCACAATCTCACTGAAGCTCAAGCTGCCGTTGACGCTGCTCTCGTAGAGCTCCTTGTAGTTTTTCCGGTGCTTTGACCAAAACGAGGGCTTCATGAAGAAAAAGGGCGTGCGGCGCAGGCCAAACTCCCCTGGGCGACAGGACAAAAAGCAACTCCTGAGCAGCAAGCAAACATTCCTCAGCCTTGGGCTTTCAGCTCCTCGTGCAGCCAGCCCACACCTCTGCTCCTGAAGGATTCCAGCAGCCAAGCTTCCATTTAAGCCACGACTCCCCATCCCCGCTGCCGGCAGGCTCCGCTTTTGCTGAGTACTTAAAGAAATGTGCAAATCTCCTTCTATTCAAGGGAAATGCCCACTGCTGAAAGAGCAGTGACTTAAACAGGGGAGGGAGAAAAGAGAGGGATGGGAGGTGAACAGAGCTGAGGGGCTTAACCGGGCTTTAATCTCAAGATTAACAACTTTATTCTGTGTTTCAGGTTAAACGACTTCTGTCACAGAGGGAGATCTGGAAGAGGCAGAGCAGTCTTTGATTTCCAGCCCTCTAAGAGGAAATTGTAAAGGCTGAGGTTTTAGTTAACTCAGGAAGGAAGCTTTTCCTCTAGAAAGAGGGGGAAATTAAGCTTTTTGAGGCCATGCCAAAACCCCTCCTCACACCTCACAGTTTTAACAGAACATAAATTATTTCAGCTAAAAGTCTAAAAATCTACGTGAAAACAGCATGACCTCCTTTCTCCACATAATTGAGGCAAGAGATGCCACCAGCCTGGGGGGCTCAGGATTTCAGGATGATCCTCCCAGAGCCCAGTTTTTGTCAGGAACACACCTGGGATAACCTGGTCAAGGTAGACAGCTACAAGCAGGTAAAAGATGCTGTCCAGCACCAAGAGAATCAGAGAGATACAGAGCGGGTAGGGACCATCATTGATCTTTGCAAAGGTTGCCCCTTCTTCATAATCCTCCAGATGCATGACCTGCAGGGAGAGGGGGCGATGTCACCCACCAGAAAGGCTCAACAGCACAGTGCAAAACTGGGCAAAAACCCCAAAAATACTGAGGAAGCGAGTGAGATCACAACGGACACAAAGAATAACAGCTCCTTTACGCTGCTGGATATCAAACTGCCACGAAAAAAGGCGTTTTCCCCACCATCACCAGCTTATTAAAAAAATAAAATATCTGTTTAAAACCCCCATCAAGGTCCGTTTGCAAATGATCCAGGGCAAAGGAGCACAGTGAGGCTGCTGCTGGAGGGGCAGGCGGGGATTTACCTGCGCAACACCGATCAAGAAGCTGCACTGACACAAAGGGCTGAGGATCCACACGAAGGATTTGGGGAAATCCTCCAGCAGGACAATGTTGAGGCCCACAAAGCCAAAAACCAGAGTTGCCAGGAACTCCACTATGCCCACGTGCTTTGACTTCTTAAACAGAGGCGTCAGCATCAGGGCAAAGAAAACCTGAGGGCAGAGGGAAAAACAGATAGGAAGGCACTGTAGTAGTAATAATAATAATAATCATCATCATCATCTAGAAAAACTAAGGGAAAATACCATAGCTCATCATCACCATCATCATCATCATCATATAGGAAAACTAAGGGAAAACACCATAGCTCATCATCACCATCATCATCATCATCATATAGAAAAACTGAGGGAAAATACCATAGCTCACCATCATCATCATCATTATCATCATCATATAGAAAAACTAAGGGAAAATACATAGCTCATCATCATCATCATCATCATCATCTAGAAAAACTAAGGGAAAATACCATAGCTGCCTCTGATAATCCTAAAATTTTCCTGGTATAGTCACTCCAGCATTCACCCACACGGAACCACGGAATCATTTTCAGCTGGAAAAGACCTCCAAGATCAAGTCCAACTGTTCCTCTTATGAACTCAGACAAGCAATTTGCCATATAAATATATGTAAAATATATTTTTGTATCATTCTCTGACCTTTTATTGGGGTTTTAGCACTAAACTCTGTCGGAACAGGAAATGTTTGGAAGAAGACCTGGACTCCAGAATGATTCTGTGCAGTGTTTAGAACTCAAAACCTGATGGTTATAAACTCAGGTATTTCAGGGCGACACGTGTACAACATCCCAAAAAGAGGGGAAAAACCCAAGGAAGCGATGGGACAGCTCAGACCCCCGGCACTGCTCAATCCTACAGAAGCAACGTTTGCCCCCAAATCCTTTGGCAGAGGGAACAAGATCGGGTGGGAAGGGAATGAAACAATAAAAGCCCAAGGGATGGGATGGCTGAACTGAAGAGGCCAGGAATACTTACTGAGGAGACCCCGTAGAGGAAGAAAAGGAGGAAGATGACAAAGGCACTGCTCTGGGGGAAGAGGGACGAGGCCGTGGCGATCACCGCCATGAGAATGGACATGACAAAGATCAGGCTCACGTAGAGCAGCACCCACGAGAGCCTAGGGAGCAAAACGGGGGGAAAAACCAGAAAAATGAACGGATCCCCAGCCACACAAACACCAAAACCCACCACTCTGTAATATTCCAGACAGCTGCAGCAAAGGCCAAGCTTGCCACAAAACCAGAGCCCCCAAATAAATGTTGTGAACATCCCTGGGACTGTCCTCGGCACACATCGAGACCCAGGGCAGCTAAAGGTGCACAATCAGGTGATTCACCATTATTTTTCTTTTTCAAGCCTGCATAATTAATTCTCTGGTATAGGCAAAAGAGGGTAACAGAGTCGCAGGTTTCAGTAATTCAAGAAATTCTGTTTAAAATTTAATGCAGCCGTCCTTCGGGGCGCTGGGCAGGGTAATAAAATCCTGCCCTTCTGAAAAACAGAGCTGCCAGTCTGTGAGCAGCTCTGACCTCGGGAAACAGGCCTGGTTTGTGTCCAGGCGGCAAAAAAATGACACATTTCCTCTGAAACAACTGAAAAAAAACCCCATTCCAACCACCTCAGGTGCTGTTTCAGCTCAGATGTGGAAACGCTGCGGCAAAGGGCAAAGCAAAACCAGTTTTTATCTCCTCAGCTCTCAATGATTTCAAATTAGCACATCATTTGGGAGAAAAAGAAAATGTTCTATTGCCCAGGAGAATTTTCATCAGGGTGAGGAAACAATTCAAAACCTGTTGCTGAGACTGCTCTGGCACGTTGAAATTATAGAGCTGGGTTCATTTAATTATGTGCCAGGCTGCAGGTCACCTGTTGAGCTTCTAGGAAAGGAGGCAATGAGCCAAAAATATTTAAAAACCTCCATAAAAATCTCACTCATGATGAGGTTTAATCCCTCTAAGTCTGGCGTAGCTTTACATGAATAAATGCAGCAGGATTGCTTCTTAAAATATTCATATTTTCATGATACTGCAAGTGTCTCTGATTTTACGGAATATCTCAGTTTTCGGTTGTTTTCAGTTAAAGACTGGAAACAACTTAAGAACTGGAGGGTGGGATAGAATAGGTTTCCTGGAATTTTTTAATATTTACATATATTTTCTTTCTTTTTCTTTTATAAAGAACAGGTTACAGCAAACACTCACATACCAGAAGGCAGTGTCATGGAGTCCCAAAATTTTCAAGAACTCTTTCAGCTTCCTCTCCTTTTCTGCCACGATGTGAATTGCCAAATAATACCCAAAGGGGGAGAACGCAATCACCAGGTAAATTAAAATGATTGCACGAGGGAAATTATCAATTTCCACCACTGCAGCCTCTCCCATAACCATGGCTCTGGTCAGCTCCAGCTGTTCCCAAACTGAATGATTTGTCTTCAGCTGGAAGGAAGAGGAGGAAGAGTTATTTTGACATTTTTCCTGATTTTTCAGCCCCGTCCCAACCACTGTCTCCACCCCGCTGTCAGGGAGAGATCTGGAGACCCCAAAACCTTCCTGACCCCAAATCCCAGGCCAAAAGCAGGGACACTGGAAAACATCTGAGTGCCTGGAGATAAAATCAGCAAATGTGACATTTCTGTCCCTTAAAAATATGGAATTTGCTGTCGCCACCAGCGGGATGAGGGGACGGAAATCGGGAAAAATTGCTGAGCAGGACTGACACCAAAACAAGGCAAATCCTGCAGCCCCTGTGGGGAATGGCATTTGGGGGGAGCACTGTGGAGCCTTCGTGTTCTCAGGAGGGTTCCTCTGGATGTTCAGGCTCCTTGGGATGCAAATGGAGACAGAAATCCTCATTGTCCGACCCCAGCAGGATCGGGGAAATCCTGGACAAAACAGTTGTGGACAAAACACGGCCAAACCCACCCGAAAACATTCCCCCTTCTCATCAGATCCCAGCTGAGACCTGATACAGCATTTCCCAGGAAATCAGCAGCAGCAGCAAAGCAGCCAGAGCCCCGGCAGCCCCTGGACCTGCCCTTCCTTGGGGTGAGGATGGGGTTTGATGGGGTTGGAGGGGATTTGATGGGGTTTGAGGGGGTGAAGATGGGGTTTGATGGCATGAGGATGGGATTTGATAGGGTTTAATGGGGTTTGATGGGATTTGATGGGGTGAGGAGGGGATTTGATAGGGTTTAATGGGGTTTGATGGGATTTCAGGGGGTGAGGATGGGGTTCGATGGGGTTGGAGGGGATTGGATGGGGTGTCAGGGGGGGTGAGGGGGGTTGAGGGGATTGGATGGGGTGTCAGGGGGGGTGAGGGGGGTTGAGGGGATTGGATGGGGTGTCAGGGGGGGTGAGGGGGGTTGAGGGGATTGGATGGGGTTGGGGGGGATTTGAGGGGGTTTGAGGGGGTTTGATGGGATGAGGATGGGATTTGATGGCGTTT
Organism: Callaeas wilsoni; assembly: GCA_013398955.1. Taxonomy (NCBI): domain Eukaryota; kingdom Metazoa; phylum Chordata; class Aves; order Passeriformes; family Callaeidae; genus Callaeas; species Callaeas wilsoni. The sequence continues at coordinate 13,403 of VWPU01015310.1, forward strand.
GATGTGGTTTGATGGGGTCTGATGGGATTTGAGGGGGTTTGAGGGGATTTGATGGGGTTTCATGGGGTTTGAGGGGATTTGAGGGGATTTGAGGGGGTGAGGATGGGGTTTGATGGGGTTTGAGGGGGTTTGATGGGATTTCATGGGGTGAGGATGGGGTTTGATGGGGTGAGGATGGTGTTTGATGGGATTTGAGGGGGTCTGAGGGGGTTTGATGGACTCTGATGGGGGTTGAGGGGATTTCATGGGGTGAGGATGGGATTTGATGGGGTGAGGATGGGATTTGATGGGGTGAGGATGGGATTTGATGGGGTGAGGATGGGATTTGATGGGGTGAGGATGGGATTTGATGGGGTGAGGATGGGATTTGATGGGGTTTGAGGGGGTTTTCCCAGCGGTACCTGGATGATGGCGGCGTCGATGCAGGCCTGGAGGGCGGTGAACCCCGAGCTCCAGTAGGTCACTGACTCACAGCTCTTCCTCAGGCTGGAGCACGTGGCTGAGGGGGAAAAGCAGGGAATGATCATCTTTAGGATCCCTTCCAAGCCAGGCCATTCCACGATTCCACATTAAAATCCCAAAAACCAGAGCTGTGGCCGCCCCGTTCCCCAACAACACCGTGAACAACCTCCACAAACCAACATACGCCAACACCAGGCCAAAAAACCCGAAAATCTGGAATGATTTTCCAGCTTATTCCCTGGCAGAGCAGGCGGATTTACCTCTGGATTCCATATAAATGGAGGACATGGCGATGGAGTCGTGGAACCTCAGCTGGTAGGACATGGAGTCCTTGAACACCACCCCCACGAAGTTGGAGGGCTTGAGAAAGCTCGCCTCCTCCAGCTCCTCCTCACTCAGATACTCCTCAGTGATGAGGCCTGCGAGATATTCATTAAAAAAACTCATCCATTTTTCATTCATTCCCTGGCACGGCCCCGAATAAAAACGCGTGACACTTTGAAAGGAGCGTGGTGTAAATCACTAATGACCTACAGGGGTTTGGAGGCCCTTCTCACCCAAAGCATTCCATGATTTTTTGATATATATATTTATTTTTGTCACAGGGCGAGGAATATCCTCGTGAACAGACACTGCAGGGTGAGTAATCCAACTTTATCCCAGCGTTTTTCCCTTTTCCCCCCATTTTTTGCTGCTCCCACAGTTTCTGTGCCCCAATCCCTTGCTGGCTGCCCCAGAGTTTATTCCCAGCATTTCTCAGGAAATGCAGGTCGATGGTGAAGATGGTTTTGAAGAGAAATCTATCAAAATGCGGTGTTTTTGTCACCGATTTCAGCAGTGGATGGGAAGAGAGAGGAGCTGTTTGCTCAAAGGATCTGAGGGAGATGCAGATGTGGGGCTGGGCTGTGGCTCCAACGTAATTTTGGAGGATGAGAAACACAAAGAAAAGAATCAAAGACCCCAAACTGAAAAAAGAAACAGAGTGGGTTTGGAGAAATAAGTTCGTGTTATGTGTGAGGTGTGCAGGAAAGCATTGGGGGGAAAAAAAAGAAAGAAAAAGACAAAAAAAACCCAGGAAAAACCCATGCAAATGGGAAAAAAACAAACAAATAGGGGAAAACCCCAACAAATGGGGGAAAAACCACATAAATGGGGGAAAAACCACATAAGTGGGGGAAAAACCACATAAGTGGGGGACAAACTCCTAATAAATGGGGAAAATTCCCAAACAAACTGAAAAAAACCCCAGAAAACCAGGGAAAACAAACAAATGGTGGAAAACCCCAACAAATGGGAAAAAAGCCCCAAACAAAGGGGGAAAATTCCCAAACAAACTGAAAAACACCCCAGAACACCAAAAAAAACAAACAAATGGGGGGAAACCCCAACAAATGGGGGAAAAATCCCAAACAAACTGAAAAACACCCCAGAACACCAAAAAAAACAAACAAATGGGGGGAAACCCCAACAAATGGGAAAAAACCCCCAAACAAATGGGGGAAAATTCCCAAACAAACTGAAAAACACCCCAGAACACCAAAAAAAACAAACAAATGGGGGGAAACCCCAACAAATGGGAGAAAAACCCCAAACAAATGGGGAAAATGCCAAAAAAAACAGAAAAAAACCCCAGAACACCAGGAAAAACAAACAAATGGGGGGAAACCCCAACAAATGGGAGAAAAAACCCAAACAAAGGGGGAAAACCCCAACAAATAGGAAAAAACCCCCAAACACATGGGGAAAAAACCCAAACAAACTGAAAAAAATCCCAGAAAACCAGGAAAAACCCACACAAATGGGGAAAAACCCCGACAAATGGAGGAAAACCCCAACAAACAGAGCAAAAAACCCAAACAAATGGGGGAAAACCTCAACAAAGGGGGGAAAACCCCAGCAAATGAGAAAAAACCCCAAACAAACTGAAAAAAATCCCAGAAAACCAGGAAAAACCCACACAAATGGGGAAAAACCCCAAAAAAAGAGAAAAAACCCCAAACAAACTGAAAAAAATCCCAGAAAACCAGGAAAAACCCAAACAAATGGGGAAAATTCCAAAACAAACTGAAAAAAACCCAGAAAACTAGGAAAAACAAACAAATGGGGGAAAACCCCAGCAAATGAGAAAAAACCCCAAACAAACAGAAAAAAAACCCAGAAAACCAGGAAAAAACAAACAAGGAGAAAACCCAAACAAATGGGATAAAACCCAAGTGGGAAAAAACAAACAAATACGCAAAAAACAAAACAAGAAGAAAAAACAGAAGGAAAACACTTAAGTAAAACCAAAGAGGGGGAAAAAACCCAAACAGGGTAAAAAAAAACCCAAACAGGGTAAAAAAAAAATCCAAAGAAACATTAAAAAAATGAAAACAGGGAAAGAAAAAAAAAACTGCTTTCAAAAGAAGAGGTGACAAGGTGTTAATGAGAATAAACCATTAAAATAAATTAAAAATGCTGTTTTGACAGTGACACCAGGATAGAAAACAACCCATAATACCCCCTGAGCTTGCCAGGGGATGTCACAGGAGAGGCAGCAATCAGCCCCAGAGCTGCTTTTTTTCCTCGTGGCTACCCCAGGAATGGGAATCACTATGTGCCAGAATATTTTACATCAGGAAAAAAAACCCCAAAAAACCCCAAACCAGCAAAAAAACCCAAAAAAACCCCAACACCTTCACATTCCCTCCTCTGGAAAATAAAGATTTTTCCTACTGGCAACACCATCAGACACAAGCTACAGGAGGAGATAGGAGGGGGAAAAACCCAAAGTTTTACCATCCTCGAAGTTATCAAAAGCCACTTTCTTCATGATTTCCCGCGCCGCGGGCGTGGGGGGCGTGTACCCGACGACAAAATTCACCAGCACCGAGGCGTCCAGCGAGCCCAGGTCGGTGTTGGCCACCTCGTCGTACTTCCTGTGAGGGTGCATCATGCTCATCAGGATCAGCCAG
>VWPU01015311.1:0-49302 GCA_013398955.1 Callaeas wilsoni
TGCCGGCAGCGCGCGGGAGGGAGCGGCGGGAGGGGCGGCCGGAGCTGCCCGCACCGGGCCGGGACAGGCAGGGCCGGGACGGGCCGGGACGGGGCTCGGCGCTGCCCCTCCTCCGGGGGAGCCCCGCCTGCCCGCGGCTCCTCCGGGCACGGCGGCCGAGGGCTGCGCCTCTTGCCAGGCGGAACTCCTCCCAGGACTTTTAGAGCCCAGCTGGGTGAGGGCTCCGGCATCACCCCAAACGAGAGGGGTTCACACTCACGGCTTCGGGAGGCTGCCTGCCAGCAGCGCGGATGGAAGGGGTGCTGGAGCAGATGGAGTAGCCCAGCAGGACAAAAACGGATGCCTTCCGCATGGCAGCATCTTGAGAAGGATGGCTTTCTCGGTCCTTAGGTCATGGCTAAGTTTGGTTTGAGGTGGAGAAGTAAAGTCATGTCTGGTGAGAAAGCAGACCACCTCCAGCCAGGAAATGAGGACCTCAGGACATGGTGAAATTGAGCTTTGAGCCTGAAGAATCTCAGTAGCAAATTTGCATTTCCTCGTGTCTCAGGTTTGCCCGAACTTTTAAGCAGGTGCATTTGGAGAGCACTTCTTACAACTTGCAGATTTGAAACTTTGTTGGTCAATAGCTCTGTTGCTGTTGCATTAGCTCTCCCTCCTGACAGGCATCAGTATTTACTCGCATTTTAGTTATTCAAGAAAGACTTTATTGAATTGTGAACAGTTTTGGAAGCTAAGAGATATTCCAGATTTTCTAGTTTGAGGTATTTTTCTGCTACAATCTTTCCCATTCTTGTTATTTCGTGCTGGACAAAGTATGGGACACAATAGTATCACTCCAGCAAGAACTTCTGCTAAGAACCCTTTCTCTGGGTAAAAATTTGCTCTCTGAGAACCATTGAGGTATGGCTTTCTCCCTCTCTTTAGGCTCTCTAATGTGGAAGCTGGTTTGGTTTCCTCTTGCAAAAACCTTACACTCCATATGTCTCTAATGAAAGATGATTAGCAGAATCACCAACATGCCAATGGCAGGCAGCTCACAGCTCTCAGGTTTACACATTTCTTCTGTCATTGTAGCCAGTAGTCATGGGAAGCTGCCTTAACCTTAGTCTTGGTAAATCATTTATGCTAGCAGTTCAGAAGTTAGACTGATTGTTGTTCTTAATTCGAGACAGAGCGGAAAAAATGGGGCTGTTCAGACATTTATAAGTAAGTGGACAAGACCCAAAGCCCTTGGATGCAGGTTTAAGTGTCAGAGGTTCAAGCTAAAGCTGGTCTCAAAGCTTTGTGGCTGGATTTTGATCTCAATCTAGGTATGACACATCTGTGGACTGTTATGACCTGTCTTTCAGCAAGTGTAAAACCTTCCAGTTTCTCCATCGTACTGCAGTGTGTTTGCCATGGTGTACTATTCCTCTGCTGCCTTCAGTGGATTTCTTCTGAGTATTTCTCAGTGTGAGTGCAATTAAATCTGACCTAGAAGTTCAGCTTCATCACTCAAATCTGAGATGCTGGCACAAGCCCAGTTCTATCCACAAACAGCAGTTTATAAGAGCTGGAAATGTTGGCTGCATCAAAGAAGTGCTTTGAGGTATTCGCATTTATAATAAATTTCAGGATAAAAAAGGTGACAGCAACTGTAACTTGAAGAGTCATCGCTGCCTGCACAGAAGCTTTGTTTCCAGGTTTGGTGCTAACAAGTCTCAGTATCAAGTCTTACTTACAATTTTAAAAAGCTTCCTAGGGGAGATTTGAAATGCATGACAGCTCCGATACTTGCTTAAAGCTGCATATTAATGAGCTGGAGTCCATTGGGGGCAGTGAGGAAATTGAAGGCATTTGTAGTAATACTGACAAAGAATTAATTGTAAAGATAGAAACAACTAATTATTAAGAGCTACAAATAAAATCACCAGAACTTTCTCAGTTTGACATATTTCGTCTCTAAAACCATTCCAGTTCTTGCTCTCTTCCTTTTGCCAAACTATAGGACCTTTTCAGTAAAAAGCTCTGGCACATCAAACACATTAAATCCCTTATCCTTTTGTATAGCTCACACATAAGCCACAGTCTGAGTATTCTGCCAGGTTTATGAATACATGCAGTACAGGAGGAAATCGGCTGTATGGACCAAATTTGTTCTTCTGGTGCTGTAGGTAACGTTCCTTCCATAGTATCTGGGATGTACTATGTGTCTGTAGGGTGTTTTCCTACTTGCTCCTGACAATTGTTGAGCATGATGTCATGGAGAATTAAGGCTGGGCATTTCCTCTGTACGAGCTGTCTGCTGGGGTGTTTGCTATACCACGATTTCTAGATCAGTCCCAGGATTTACCTTGTGTGTCAGGGTAAAAGTAGACTGACACTGGAAAATAAGTAGTTCCCGGTCACTGCTACAATCCCTAGTTCCAGGTGGTGTATCATAGACAGGGAACCCTCCAGGTTTTCCTTATTACAGCTTCTGCTTCTCGCTGTTACCACCAGACCCAAATCAGTCTGCTTTGAGCATACTTTTTCCTACAGCAAACAACAGCAGGGTGTTCCTGTCCTCCTGACAGGGCTACATCTCCCAGTTTGCTTAGTGTAGTCCTTTTGCCTCAGGCCACTGCACAGATGCTGAGCCTGTACTCCCCTTGCTCCACTGAGAGCCTCCTTGAACATCTCCATAAAATAAAAGGAAGACACTCGTGTTCAAATTTGGACAAAGAGTCTCATTTTGTTGCAAAGTAGTTGTCTTTAGAATTCACCTGTGCTCGACAGCAGAAGCAATCTATTTTCGACTAAGGACTGTCTATTTGGATTCACTTTGAATGGAATTTTTTTCTATATTTCAACTGTAAAATATTCCATAGATTTTTTAGAAACTGCTGTCATAGTTTCTGCCACCCAGCCCTCCCTCCTTCCATAAATCTTTATGTTCTCAGTAAAAATCAATGTCTGCTTATTAATAAAATATTGATGTGTTTTTCGTAAGTAATAAAGGATACAGTGTCATGCACATACATATACTCATGGAGCAGGGTTGCATGGAGAAGTTTGCAATCATTTTATGCAGTGGGATGCATTGCAATGACAGGTCTGCAGCCAATTTTTGTTAAGTTCATAAATTCAAATACTGAAATTTGACAGAATCTCATTTTCTGTTTCTCAGGCACAATAAGTATTCATTGCAACTCCAGAACTAAAGACAAGCCTGAAAAATTGGGAGTACCTGTGAATCCCAAAGCACCAAGTCCTAGAAATGCAGATATTACATAGAACAGCAACAGAGCAAAAAATCATTGGAGTAACAACAGCCAGTCACAGGCTCTAATGAAGAAAGATACAGGCTGCTTCTTGTCTAGAAATGTTGCTTGCCTCTGTGGGCCTCCTGAATTGCCAGGAATTGGCTCTGGAACACTGCTAGCAATTTTCCCTGAGCATAGAGACATGGCTGAAGATATCAGAGGGCAAAGGATTTCTTTTAAATGTTCTTCAAAGAACCTCCTAGATACCAAGGAGAAACATGTCTTCCAAAAGAATTATTCTCAGTAAACATCTTTGGGCAGAAAAGGGGAGAAGATGGTATTAATGGTATTAGCAAATAATAGCATTAATAGGAGGAATATAGGCCAGCACATGCCAAAGTGAGAAAGCAGGAAAAGTGGCTGAGGGAGGGTAGCAAGTGCCAAACCAGCATGTGTGCCTGCTTCTCCCTAGGAGCCAGGGATGCAGGGCAGATGGTGTGGAAGGGGGTAAGCGGCCATTGCACAGCAAAGTGAACAGGCAGCCCTGAGAAACAAACAGCAAAGCATTTATATCATCACATTTTTATGCTGCATCCTTTCTTGTTGCAGCAGTAATTTATAGCAGTGCAGATCAGCAGCTGAGCTGGCATCACAGGCACTGGTCTATCATAATCTTGAATGTGTAAATGCCTTAAATGAAAGATGATATAGAAGGCAGCAGGCATTTCTTTCCTGCCCCTCAGCTCACCTGAGGTGAACTAATTCAACTCAGTGCTCAAGCAACAGAGAATTACACTCATGATAAGCTGCGTCAGAGGTCTCACCGCAGTGTGTTCCTGAGATTTTTATAGCAGTAGGCACTCCAGATCTCAGAGCATCTGTTTCATCTGAAACTCTTTTTCGGCTCCTCTTCAAACATTTCATACACTTCTTTTATCCCTTTTAACCAGTTTAGGGTTAAAAGTGAAGCCTAGAGCATGCAGAATTCCAAAAATTTTATTGTTTCATTTTTCTCTTTGCTGTAGATCATTCCACACTGATTATATTCTTTATGAAGCAACTGCAGAGGACTGATGACTGGCTTATCTGCCTGCCATGTCCCTCAAACCTCTTTGTTACCTGCCTCTAGTTTGCCTTGAAAGACACAATTTGGTCCCTGTATCCCTCTCTTCATCAGCTCCTTTGCAGCTGGGGAGGCAGAGCCATGGCTAGACCTTACATGTCCTGTGGATGCAGATCAGTGGCCAAGAAAGGTAAAGAGCCGCTCTTTGCCCTTCCCTGTCTACTGCAATGAGTTTTTCTCCAGTGTATTCTGCTCTCCTGCTCTGACTGCATGAGTAACCCAGAGGGGAAGTCCAGGAGGATTCATGACTGGACCCAGATGACGTCAGTTTCTGTGTCTGCCCATCAAGGGGTGTTCAGACTTGGCAGCACAGCTCTGGAGAGCAGGGGATGAATAAGGCATACCTGTTCCTCAGAGAGTTGCCTCGAGGCCAGTGCTCCAGGTGAGCACAATTTGCTGTGTATAGGAACTTCTTTCAGGTTTAGACAAAAAAGCAGACTTGTCACTGAGCACAGACATCAGTGTGGGGGAGCTGACTCCAGCAGTCTGTGTGCCCAAGCAGGCTGGGGTAAAGAATTCCTGTCCAGATTTAGGGCAGGAATACTCACAGTTTTATGGAAGTCTCTGTCTGTGGCCCCAAGCTGTGCTCCCTGGAAGCAACATAAGCACGGGGCAGCTGTGCTCAGCAGTGTGTCCCCACCCACTGCATTTCGATGTGGCTCTTTTCTGATCCATAACTATTCTGTCAAACACCATGACAGAGGGAAAACAATCCCATGCCTAGGCAGCTAGCAACACAACACAGCTTCACAGGTGGCCTCGCAGAAACTGATGGGCACTTATTCCTGCTGCTGGAAAGCTTTGGCAGAGTGGAATGCATTACCCCATATTACCAAATTCAGCAGAACTAGGTCTTGTCTTCTTTAGATAGAGCTTGTCTGCTCATGAAAGTTTCACCTGTTTAACATAAATGGACGTTCAAATTCCCTTTATAAAATCAGCATGACTTCCTTGATGGTTATTTGTTTGAATTTAAATCTCCTTTTACTAGCTACACCCATTTGGTTTGTACCCATGTGAGCAGGTGCAAGTTGAACTGGAGAGCACAAGCTTTGTGTTCAGACATAAAGCTGCATCAGTTTGAAAAAGCCAATTTAATCTAACAGCCTGTCGTGGTTTAATCCCAGCCAACAATCCACCACCCCACAGCCACTCACTCACTCCCCCCCAGCAGGATGGGGAATAGAACTGGAAAGGTAACAGTGAGAAAACTCATGGATTGAGATAAAAGCTTAATAATTGAAATAAAATAAAACAATAATACAAAATTGTACTGAAAAGGAAAATAACAAAGAAAAGAACCTGTTAGTCTGCCTGCGCTGCTCCTCACTGCATCCCAGACCCATCAGGATGTCTCTTTATGCATAGACGTGGCTCCAGACTATTTATAATCACCTACATTTTAATTCAGTTGTTTAATCTTGTCCATATTAAAGCAGTGTTCACCCATGCAATTAGTTATTGAGCATTTTAACCACTGCTGCCCTCACCACTGTACTCATTGCATGATGCCTGATCTGCAATAATGCAACAGCATCAATTTACAGTAATGAATTTGGTCCAAATGTCCTAGCACCGGCTGGGTGAGGGCCTGGAAAGTGGCTGGTGCTGTAGGAGAGTCACAATGACGTTCTGTGACCAAGGAGTTTTGGGAAGCAGTCAGGTGTGCAGTGGAAAAATGTGGTAGGCTGCAGTAGCAGCTGAGGCTGGCCCTATCTGAAAGTATGAACCAATATTCTGGGACGAACGTTGCTAAGTGAGGGCACTTGTTGATAATTTTAATGTTTACTGAGAAGCCTTGAGTGCCAGTACGTTCATGCAGTTACTTCTCTAATGAGACTGCAAACCGAAGCATGCCTTTGGCGCAAAAGAGCTGGAATCTGTGCCCTGGAACTGGCAAATCTCTGTGTTTGTGAATGTGTTCAGGAGCCATTCCATACTGCTGGGAGAAGCCAGGGCTTCATTGTTCACTAATGGGAACAGAGTGCGGCTGGGGAGGCAGCCTGAGGACAGGGACTGGTGATTTTGTTATCTTGTGTTCTTGTTGGCAGCGGGAGGCTGGTGTTTGCTCCCATGTTATTTACATTTTAGTCTGTGCAAGGATCATATCTTTTCTAGATGGAAGAGATACTGCAAGCTTGGGATGTGTGTTCTTCTATATCTACATACAAATAAATAAATGAACCTGTACCACTGAGTGGAAGATCTCAAAAGAAATGAAGAGTTTCTGTAGCATGTTAGGCCTGTTAAAACAGAAAATGAAGTGTACCGATTCTGACTTTTTTCCTAGGAAAAGCTGCATTCTGCCTTAGGGTAATGATGACAGTTGATGTAAGGATCACCTGCTAGAGAGGAGCTTGTCTAAGGTTGTATCATTTGGAGATTCTTCATTTTATTTGGGCTTCAAGCTGATGTATTTATCACAGAGAAAATATTTTTGTTGCTAAAAAGTATGGTGAAAGCTCCAGAGGGACCAGTAAAAGCATTGTCAAAATTTCTAAAGTTGAAATTCTCCTATTAGATGCCACACAGCACTTGGAGAACTTGAGTGGAGATGGAGCCTATCCTGTCAGTCACCCTTGATTTCACTTGTAAACGCTGATGTCTCATAAAGGTGGTTCTCAGACTCACCTGGAAAGCAAACATCTTTTTCTAACAAGTGTAGATGACTGACTTACCTTTTTTTCTGCATGTCAGGCTTGTTCAGTTGTTCACATTCTTCCACGTGCTTGACTGGAACAAATTTTCATGGACTTCAAAAGGAAGGTTAGAATCTTTCCAGGAAGTGTTTTAGGAAGGTGCCCAGATGCTAACTAATCAGTGGGGGTCCACATGAGCTGAAGAATCTGTTGCATGAATCTCTGAGAAACTAGGCAGAAAAAACTGCTGCCTATAATTCAAGTCCATCTGGAGAAGAATGGGCAGCCAGGGCCATACGGCAGCTTCAGGATTAGTAATTACCATGCAAACAGCAATAAAATGAAAGCTACAGTCTTGTATGCTTCTTCAGGGGAAGGTCCAGACAACATTCAGGAGTCTGGCAAAGGCTGGGCGGGCGGGTGGGTGTGGGTTTTTGGGTGACTTTGTGTTTACCATTTTCTGTGTTTAAAGAAAAACACACGTCTCCTAAGCTGAGCTGTTTACTATAAAGGCTGCCTATCTGCCTAGACACTTGTTGCTCTTTTTGTTTATAGCACACTAGTGAAATAAACCTGGGGTTAATTAGGCATTACAGTTGTATTCAGACTTACTAAGGAAATATTAAAACTTTCAGAAGTGAAGCAAGAAATCATTATAGACACTTATTTTACACATCTCTTAAGTGTTAACAGTAATGGTCCTCAGTCTCGAATAATGGTCAGCTCACATTCCGTTGAGAAAACAGGCCAAGAAGGTGTTTTTTAGTGGATTACATTAATGAAGTTAGTTTGCTAACTAAACCAAACATCCAGCATATTCACAACTGCTTTTCAAGATCAAGCCACATGGGATACTGATAACAGCAATCCTTAAAATGCAAAAACTTTACAGCTCTTGTCTTGATAAATAAGGATAATTTCCATACATCACAACCACAAGGACTTTTTTTTTCATGGAGCACAAGACTAGTCCTAAAATTCTTCTGCATGCCTTCTTCAAGCAGGTAAGAAGTTCCTTAAATTTAAACAGAGTCTGCATTCTCTTATTCACGATACCTGCCATGTGGCTGGTGCCAGGATGGGGCATCTTAATGAGACTTTTTTGCTGGTGCACTTCAACATCATATCTGGTGTAAGAAAGGTCCCAGGCTACCTTTCTGCCTTCTCAGGCTCAATTTCTCTTCACGGTCTTGAAGATGTCAGTAAGGGGAATAAATATGAAGAATTTGTCCTGACAAACTCTGCTTACAAGTAAACAGCTTCCTTTAACCCATGGACCAGATTGGCAAGTACAGACTATGCAGGAAAGTGGATCGTGGAGCCCAAATTAATCAGTAATTGAAAGACTGTTCTGCAAAAATGAAAATCATTTCTAATCTGTGAATGTAGCAGTGCGTGGCTGATCTACAGAGTTCTGTAAGTAGCAGGCATCCAAAGTATGCAGTTGACGCCACCAGAATCCCTGTGGAATGAGCCATTCTCTCCAGGAGGAGGAAGATGGCAGTGAAAGTATGCTCTTGCATATGAACTTTTGACCCATCCAAGTACTGCTGAAGAAGGCACAGCTCACTCTTCCGACTTCCAGTGTAGGAAATAATGATGTTCTTTGGATGCACCAGTGTGAGGACAGGTAGGAGAAGATGAGAAAGCAGTTTGGCACTGTTGGTCCTCTAGGGGCATGTGTCTGGCACATTCCAAGAATCAAGACAGGCAAAGAGAACTCAAAGGAAATACTGTGGGTTGCAGGTGTTAGAGCAATGAGAGATCTGCACTATTCCATGAAATTGAGTAAGTTAACCATGTTCCCCTGGTTTGCCTTCAGTAAACTGCACTAGCAAGGCATAGACTTTCCAACAACCCATTAGATTAGGCTCCAAGCTAACGACCTTGTGGCTCCTGCAATTTTTACTTGTCACAGTGATGTTAGTTAGACGTACAACTGAAATGGTATAGGTACTTGTCCTCTATTCCAAAATATAGAGGTCCTTTTAGCGACTGTCTAAGTCTGCATTCAACAGTACAGGTATTAGCATGCCAGAAAGTACTTAATTGTACAAACCTGACTCAGCATACACACTTTTCAAAGAAACCGATTTCTTCTAAACCTACAGTGACCTCACCATACAGTGTCATATACACTATAACCAGTTGATTTCAGATTTGTGTGAAAATAGAGTCTATGATGGGAACACAGAAGACACAGAGCTTGCTAACTATAATCACGGTAACTGTGAGTCCCTTTGACAAAGACCTGGGAGATGGGAATTTTGGGACCCCTTCCTCACATCTCCAGAGGCACCTCTGTACATCTGTACAAAGTAAATACCCTCTGTGTGAAGGGCAAAGATGATGAAAAACTCACCATCTCTGTGAGATGACACTTTGTGGATGGTAAAGCTGGACCTTTATGGAAGGCTGTGGGAGATTAATCATGTTATTGGTAACATCATTGTAGTAACACAGTAATGAATGTGAAGAGTTTAGTTTATTTTTACAATCCTAAGTAAGAGGATTGTGACTTTCTGCAACCTGGCTTGTCATTAATGTCATTTATTTGACACAGGGCAGTAATGGGACAGTGCAAGGTGTCCTCCAGCTGTTCAGAGGAACACTCACTGATTGAAGCAGGGATTGAAGACAGCCATTTCTGAACAAATTTATTTAATCCAACTACTACCTGAAAAATGCCTGGCAAACAGAATCTTATCTGTTGTTCTTTAACAAATACTGTAAGGCTTAGAGATTTCATCGACAAAGCAAAAGTTTAGTGCAGAGTTCTACCTTACAGTTTATGTCTGGTTCGGATCATAACAAAAGGAAAGTGAACTTAGTGGTCTCAGCTGGATGCACATGAGTGCTGAACAAACAGAAGGTAATGCCAATAGAGGACGGGGAAGAATGTTCCTCTGTTGCCATTTTTATTGTCCTTGTTATGAATTTTTATTGAAAGGTAAGTTACAGAGTTAAATTTTAGCAGTGATGAATGCATTGTTTCTTCTGTTGTTCCCCAAGCTTTAATCATTAACTGATGCAGAGAGCTGGTCTTTTGCCCACCATTATTTACCTGTAGTTTCTGACAGTGTCCCTTATAGACCTCACTGAGTATAGAAAGAGTCATATTTGATGAGCACTAATACAAACTTGGCTCCTAATAAGGGACAGTACAATACATATTAAATACAAGTTAGAAAGGCACACTTCAGTCTTCCAGAACTACTCAGTTTTAGATGGCTTTTATTGCTTTTGAAGTTATTGACAGAAGTGAGGAAGGTAGATTATTTCTTATTTCTTGTTTAAGTGAAAACTGAGAGTGAATTTGTCCAAAAGCTTCTAAAACCAAGGCCTTCATAAATGCAGATATGTGACTACTGTATAAAATATATTACAAAGCCTTTACACCAAATAATTTCCTATAGATGCCAGTAAGAACATTTTTGTTTAAAAATAAAACCTGTTTGTACTACAAGCATCTCTGGGGAAGGAAGGACATGTATTTTCGCCTCTGAAGGTTCTCCAGTTATCATTTCTTCTTCTCTTTTCTGAATTTTATTGAAGATGCATTCCTTTTACTGAGGTTTCCATGGTTATTGATCTCCTGAGGTTTTCATATTAACCCAGGCAGCCACTCTTTCACTGTCAGTCTCTGAATGCAGGTGTTGCTTCTTCTTGTTTTGTAGGAACTTAATCTGGCAAGCCCTCATCGCCAAACTGGACTTTACTTTCTGTTTTGATTAGTGTATTTTTTTCTCTAAATTCAAATGTTTTTCCTGAGCTCACTTTTCTGTAAGCATATAATAGCACAGGGCATGCTTGACATTAGCTGCCTTGGGGATGAACATTGCCTGTGAAAGGTATATGGGTTCAACACATCTACTTGTAGGTCACTTTTTCTAACTTTATGTCCCAAATGTCTGCACTTTACTGTTCAGCATTTCCCCTTGTGACTGTATCACTGTAAAGCCTTTGCTTCTCCTGTGAGAACAGCAGGGTGTGAGAAATGAAATTCAACTTCTGTGTTATCCTGAGAAAACAGAACAGACTTTCTCTTCATTTTATAGCTGTATGCTTCTGGCTGACATTGCCTCCTATGGGAGCAACAGTTTCTGGCTATTGCAGACCAGCTAGCACGGCTTACGTAAGGAATGTGTTCTTCCACAGCTAGGGACTAATGTCTGTGGGTGTAAAAATTCCTGAGAACATTTAAATGGTCCTTTCTCCTCAGCACCAAGTGCCCATGTTCTGAAATAAGGATGCTAGACAGACAGTTTATGGAGCTTGGGGGACTCCCTTGTTAAAATTCTGCCGTCACATCCAAAAGAAGAGTTATCATTATTCCCTTTTGTCACTGGAACTCTTCCTCTCACTGGGTATTGCTGCATCATTTCTGCCAGAGAGAACACACCCTTGGCAATTAGAAAAGTCCCTACAAAGAGATTTATCTCAGTTTGTTGGGGGTTTTTAAGCTTTGCAGTGTCTGCTACTGTCTCCAGTGTTCATTTAGCTGTTTTGAGGAGTAAGTTCTGGTGACAGATCCCCTACTCCAACTAATCCACTATGTTATGCTGGAGAGGTGGTACATTTTTGAAGAGGAAAACAGATATCACCAACAAGTGCATCTCATGTTGTACTACTTTGCCAAAAGATATTGCATCCCTTTGTGGTTTGAAAGATGGAAAAAGAAGTTTCAGTCCTTTATGTGAGAAAACCCAAATGGCACATTTCAACGTGCCACTTTTCTTCATGTCTACTCAGTTCTACCCCATTGGAATCACAAGAGTTTTGTGAGAACATCTTCCCAAAATCCCAACTGCACACTGCCAATAGGAAATGAGGAAAAAAGACGAACCTCTTTCTTCACATTGGTGTAGTAAAGCCAATGCTTACATTCTTTCAGCGGCTTCTTTTACCTCTGTTTCCAGTGCATTTTCACAGATACATCCAAGATATTCCACTCTGGTGTGACATCAAAAAAAACCTGTCTTGGCAAAAGAGCAACAGAGAAAACTCACAACTTGTTTGTATAAATTGTAAAAAACTGTGATTAAACCGCTGTAAAAAGAGTAACTAGGTTTACTCTGTGTGTCCCCTGCTTTTCATGATAGATGTCCTTAGACTAAACTGTTAGGGGTTTTCCCCATTTGAGCCTCGGAGGGCTATTGTAATAAAAAGGTGAATGAGAGCAGCATTGCATTGTGCCTCCAGATGAGATAAGCAATGAAAATAAACTGCATCCAAACAGCTAAATCTGGAGCTTAAGCCAGCCTCTGTACACCAAATAGCTATCCTGAGCAAATAGACATGTATTATAACATTTCCTGAACATCAACAAATTGTGGCTCTGGTAGAGCTCTTGTATTCTTTCTCTTTTTCTTTATTTCTTTTTCTTTTTTTTTTCTTTTCTTCTTTCTCTTTTTCTTTTTCCTCTTTCTCGTTTTTCCTTCCTTCTTTTCTTTTCTTTTCTTTTCGTTTCTTTTCTTTTCTTTTCTTTTCGTTTCTTTTCTTTTCTTTTCTTTTCGTTTCTTTTCTTTTCTTTTCTTTTCGTTTCTTTTCTTTTCTTTTCTTTTCGTTTCTTTTCTTTTCTTTTCTTTTCGTTTCTTTTCTTTTCTTTTCTTTTCGTTTCTTTTCTTTTCTTTTCTTTTCGTTTCTTTTCTTTTCTTTTCTTTTCGTTTCTTTTCTTTTCTTTTCTTTTCGTTTCTTTTCTTTTCTTTTCTTTTCGTTTCTTTTCTTTTCTTTTCTTTTCGTTTCTTTTCTTTTCTTTTCTTTTCTTCTTTCTCGCCTTCTTTCATTCTTTCTTGCCTTCTTTTTTTCTTGAATGGGTTGAGTCAAGGGCCCTGTATTTAGAGAGGTTTTCTACCCACTTCCAGTTAAACAACTTCCTCAGAAAGTTCTCCCCTAGTGATCTCAATGATAGTAAATCATCATATTTAGTGTAACAATCTATCTTGGCAACTTTGACAAATCACAAAGAACTAGAGACAGGTTCTCAGTTTTCCATGAAATTTGAGCTGAATTTCAGTGCACCTCTGTGTTTGTGGGAGCTCTGAAGAATGGCATTGCTTCTCAAGGCAACAACTTAAGGCCACATGAAAACTGGCTATTGGTAGGGTTTTTTTAGTTTTCTGTCTGCAATATTGAGTGCAACTTCACCACACAAATAGGTGTTCCAACAAAGTTGTCCTTAAAATTGCACTACTGAGTTTTTCCTGGGTATGTTACCATGGATTAAAATTTCAGTCTTTGCTACTAGTTTCCAAATGGACTGTAATACATCCTTCAGTGTAAAATCTATTGTAATGCATAAAACTTGAATAACTCACAAGTGTGGAAGACCTCAGAGTACTTCAAATTCTTGCATTATCAGTTCCAAAATCACACCTCTAGAAAACCTTAGAACTCTACTCTGGTTATTTTAATCACTCAAGTGGTGTCTAGGGGAAGACATGGCTGCATACCATAAGGCAAATCTTAGGACCTGTTCTTCACTGGGGGATGCTGTTGTCTTGGCAGAAAAGAGACTGCTGTTGACAGGAAATATTCAAGGGCTTTCCTCTACTTGAAACATCTTATTTTGAACTAATTTTTTTTATGCTATCATTTAGGCAGGTATTTGCAACAAGGACGCCTCTTCTAAAAAGCTTCTAGAAGAAATAGAGTCCAGAATAAAAGGAGCTGGTTTAGTATATGAAAACACAGAAGCAACATATGTGTGTTTTTAAGGCTGCAGTGTCTCCAGAGTAATAGCAGGAAAAGGTAATTTTATGTCTCTGTGCAGAAGCATGCCTAGTTTCACTTTTTCTGCTCTGAACAATATGGAAAAGTTCTGACTACTGACTCTTGCTAACTCTTGCTTGCATTACTATAGACAAGAATTAACTACTTACACCCACGGTTTTACAATTTTGGTCGTTGCAATGACACAACTTGCAGCTGGCTGGACATCTCTGTTGGATCTTCGACAGACGAGTCTTCTTTAAAGAGACTAAAAAGTTTTTACAGTGCCTTGTGAGCCTGTGCATCACTATTTCTGAAGCTCTTCTGTAGACAGAACTCCCTTTGAAGTCAATGGGAGTTCTCTCTGAATAAGAACTTCAGGATTTGGGCCTCAGGACACAAATGCTGTGATCAATCTTTTGAGCATAGTGAGTAACATTTTCTTGGCTTTCAGAACTACACTAAGCCAAACAGTAGCCCCAGGGATGCAAAATAGGTTAAATGGGAGAATCTGCTTTGTTTCCATCTACATCTTTCTTTAGCTTTTAAATCAGCATAGTCCCCATGCCTAGTACTGACCTGCCAAAAACACCCTCCAACAAGAAGAGCAGATGTTTTAACAGTTAGTTTTATAGTCAAACCTATCATGGCATGAGACACTATGAAACAGAGTTGTGTTCAATGAAAAACAAACTTACTTGATGTGGACTGACCTGTTTAGAAGTTGAGACCTGAACATACAGTCTGGAACAAAAGACTTGAAGGCCAAGAACTTTATTAATTATGTTACAGGGATTTTACAGATTTCAATCAGACCATCATATTACAGTCTGCAAACATCAGAATTAGTGAAACAAAAAGTCGGCAGTACAAGTAGGCAAGACTGATACTCCCTGTCTCCTATTCTTTATAATTCCTCTGACTTTATACATGGAAAGGTCAGCAAGCAAGAGACTGTGTGACCTTCCAATACCTCTCACGAAATCCAAAATGAAACCTGTCTGCCAACCTCCTGTCTTATTGCCAAGATTACTCTTCCCCTCTCACACAATTATAACAGTGTATTACTGGACTTAAAAAATCATAACTTCCTGTGCTCAACCCAGCCTTGACTGAACTCCAGCATCCACAGCCACTTTCCCCCGCGGAACTGAAGGCCCAGGCTCTTCCTGTTACCTGTGATGAAGGCTTTGCCAGCGCTGATTTCAGTGGTAGCATGTCTAGATCCAGTGATAAACCCCACCCTGATACAGGCAGCTGTCAGAGAGTGCAGCAGTGCATCAGCAGTGCGTGGCAGAGCAAAACTCTCCTGCATTTTCAATCCTCATAGGATATCATGCAACTGTATTAATGAAATGACACATAAGAAAACAAAGAGAAAAGATAGATTGAAACAAGAGAAAAATGTAGCAAATTCTTATTGCCGGAACAGAGCTAAGAGCCTGAACATTTTACAGGCTCTTACCTGTGTGATAATGTGGATGCTGAAATGCTGTTAGCAGGGAAATTATCTCTTCTTGCATTCATTCTGTGAGAACTTTTCCTAAAATAAGAAAGAAATGTAAAAAATAGATAGGGTTTATGTAAACAGAATCTATATCTGGTATCTTCTGACCTTGTGTACATCATATTAGGAAAAAACATTTCTAAGTGGGTGTCTGAGACTTTGACCAATCACCCTAGGAGAAGTGTGAACACTGTTCAATTGTTTTATGGAACTAGATTATATAAATAGTATGGTAACTTTAATAAATAATTCATTCCTCGCTCTGAACCCCTGCTTGGAAGCCCACATGACAACATGTGTGGGGGTGCACAGATGAACAGCCCTGGAGTCCCAGGTCTGATGCCAGCCCATTAGCATTCTGGTGGAGGAAATCCTGCAACTTCTGTTTCTGCCCAGAGCCAGTGGAGAGTCTCAAGCAGCTGTAAATACCATGTTGGTATGCATTGCAGTGGGAAAACACTGAAGTCTTCAGGTGTGAATATATATGGGACTAGCACTAACAGACAGAAAAGTGTTTTGGAGAAGCAACTTCTAAGCTGATGAAGGAAACACAAAAAGCAATGTATTACCTGGAATATGAGCAACTGTACTCCCAAGCACAAGCTCAGCAGCTAGAAGAATTCCTCCACAGTATCATTAAGACTGAGGTCTCCACTATACACCAGATATGCCCTGACACAGCTGAACCTTCTTAAAGTTTTAAACAAGTAAAATCTTGTCCAGCCTACAACTCACGGCAGTGATGTAAACCGTCTGCTGATTCAGTTGTATATGTAGATGGTTTCCAGTGTTTGCTTCTTTGACTTCTTTTGTTTTCTTTTTTACATCTGGATAATGAGTGCCCTTCCCTCTCCCTCCTTCAACTAGGTCAAAAAATCCTCTGACTTGCCCAGTTTCTTCAATGCCTTGGCTCTACTCCCTATGTGAAGTCCAGGTACTACACTGGTTCCTCCCTGGAGATTTCTCGTTTTGTTCCAATCCCTTACCTTGGTTCCTGATCTTGAAGGAAGAGGCAAAACAGCGAGCAGGGAGAGGCATGTAATTAGAGACAGCTCAAGACCACTCAGCAGTTCAATTTGTTCACCTCAAAGAAGAGGACAAAGTAGCACATTTTTCCCTTCAAATTTAGAAACAAAGAGGGGGTTTAGTTTAGTTTCAACCAAGTGGGTACCTAAGTCTCCTCTCCCTTTCCCTAGGGTATGGGTCCCTGCTCATCCCCAGGGAGCACAGAGAAGCGGAGCACTCAGTCCCTCATGCCGCCTACCACCACCACGGAGAAATGGGTGGCCATGGGCTGGCAAGTCATGAAAGGCACAGGCAGGGGAAGTCATGCGTGGCCACTGCCCAGCCTCTTCTGGGGTGACCCATGGGGCAGCTGCTTCACGAGCCAGTCAGATCACTGCTATTTGATCCTAGCTGGCAGGGTGCTATCAGGTTCTAGCATCCTACAGAGTCTCAGATTGGTTCTTGACAATTCTTTCACCCCCAGTTTGGAAACTCTAGGCAATGAAATTTGCTTGCTTATGCCCAAAGAGAAGACTGCAACTTGCTTTTGGCTGTCCTGTTTACACATATCTTTCTTGCAAAAGGGGACGAGTATAAGAAGATGGAACTGGAAGAGCTGCTGTACAATAAATTCAGACACAATCGCAATCACACTTTTTATTTGCCAGAATACCCTCTTCCCTTGCATTTGAGGACTGCAAAATAAAAAATCATATTTATTACAAAAGAATGTATGTTAAGATCCTATCTGCACTATGAATTGTAACAGTATTGTACATGGACATCCTGATTTGACACAGCAACAGCTGAGGTGGCCTCTGGGGAAGCACCACTAGAAACAAATTGTGCTCTCTCTGGAGCACTGGGAGCTGTGAAGTGATTTCCTCAAATAAGCATCTTCCTGCTGATATCCAAGATGAGACTGACAAGGACTCCAAGCTGCATATAAAGGAAACTTGTACTCACACTACCTGTGTCAGAAATCCAGTATAACACACTTCCACATCAAATGGAAGGAGGATTCATCTAGGGAAAACATTTTCAACTTTGAAAGAAAGACTGAAGAACGCTAATAAAAATATATTTTCTTGATAGGCCTTTGTTGCTCTTGCTTTAATCTTCAAAAATTTGTATCTTCCCTCAGTATAACACTAATGATAGCCTTTAGTTTTCCTACTTACTGGCAATGAAGTGAAACACACAGTAGATGTGTTAACCAGAGCGCATTGCTGAGTCCTAGGAGCAGCGCAACAGTGTTTCCCAGCGGCAGCTTAGAACTGTGCAAATGTTGTCTACCTGCATTAACTCTTCATTGTCTTGCTGTTTAAGCAAGTACCAATGAAAGACAACTTGGGTTAGAGAAGTAAAAAGTGAATCGAAAAATGGTATCTTTCAGACTTCTTCCATCACCCCATTTAGATCATGCTAATCTCTTCTCTGTGAAGCACAGCAGGTTACTTGTAGCTGTGCACGAAAACAGTTTGTTTGAGCTTCCAGCCCAAAGGAAACAAATGGGTATGGCAAAAGACCTGATATGAGGAGGGGTCCTATGCTCTCTTCTCAGCTCTGCCACTAGAAGGGCATGACACGGAGTAAGGTACTCAGTGCCTCTCTGTGTCAGTCTTCCCTGGATTTCATTAGCTGATGGAGGCTGTGGATGACACAGAGCTGGAATATGCAGTTGGGACAAAGGAGAGATACAACATAGTACAGGAGGAAAGCAAACTTAGTAGAGAGTAATAAAGCAGAAATGGGGTGGAGTACAAAGTGCAAGATGCTACTCTTGAGCAAAACACAGAATCTCCTACAAGCTGAGACCTCATCAGCTGCTGGTCACTTGTTAGAGGATGATGTACGGCAAGAACTCAAGGGGAAAGAACTTGAACTCAAGCTAAAGAACAGCAGTACAGTAACAGAAAATTATCAAACTAGAAATGAGAAGAGCTATGAGGTCCGTTGTGGTCTGCTACCAAGAAAAGTTGAGACACCCTTTCCACACGAATATCTTTCAAAAAATGGTGCTTCATCAGTTTATGAAAATAAAATTCCCATCCTGTAATCCTAAGTTTTGAAGAGTTGAAATTACTGACTTTTAAACTGGTTACGAAAGGAGAACTGTTCATTGCCTATAGTAACCAAAATGTTCTCAAGGATTAGGTTGACTATGGAAATAGTTGGAGTGTTCCCTGCATGTTTAAAATGAAAGCAAAATACCATGTCAGTGGATTAGTAATATAAACTGGAACTAACTGGTTCAGTTCAATTGCCTGTGGTAAACAAAACACAAATTCTTGAAAAACACTAGAAATTATAGAAAGTTTATTTGATATATTATTTCAAAAGGTGCAACGTACCTGGTTCC
This sequence comes from Callaeas wilsoni, assembly GCA_013398955.1. Taxonomy (NCBI): domain Eukaryota; kingdom Metazoa; phylum Chordata; class Aves; order Passeriformes; family Callaeidae; genus Callaeas; species Callaeas wilsoni. The sequence goes on from VWPU01015311.1 coordinate 18,572, forward strand.
TTATTAGTTAAACACAAACAAAGATTACATTTAAATAGAAAAGGTTTCTCTTACTAGTATTATTCACCTTAAGATACTCACTTACCTACATATTACCTGTTTTCACAGGTCTCATTTTCCATTAGTTTTTCAAAAGCAATCATAAAGTTATTTCTTGACTTTATTAACATTATTTTTCCTGTCGTTTTCCAACAAAATTCCATGATTTCTTTTCCAGACCTTACACAGTATTTCTGTCAAGAGCTCTTTTTCCAAGTGTGAATATATTTTTATATGTATATATATATATATATATATACACACAGAGAACCCAAGGAAATAGATCCACACAGATTTTATTTTAATTACAAGCACCAAGTCACAAGGTGAGCTTTGTTATGCATTAAAATACATATTTCAACTATATGTCAAGCTACAGTGCTGTTACCAAAAGGCATCTCAGACATTAAAGGGGAAGGTCTTAGTTTCATCTACTACCAGCTTTGAACGGTAGTCTCGGTAGTGAAGAGTATTTGTTTCTGGATCTAGAGCAATGGCAAGCATGTCCTCCATTTCCTCCTGAGTAAAGGGCTCACCTGAAAGACAGCAGAGAATAACACTTTGCCTTGGTAAGTATCCTTTCAAGGACTGGCAAATTCCACTGCTTTTCCCTTGAAAGGATCTCCTTTTGATTCTCACACAGAGGAGAAAAGGAACAAAACTAAGGATCTTATTCCTTGCCTTTTGCCCATATAAGTCCTGCACGCCAAGTGAGCCAGTCTAAAAGAAAGGAGACAGAGGATCTGGATCTATCTGATCTTCTAGTTCACAGACACCAAAACAGCCTGTTCCTCTCTGCCATGGATTTTGAAACAAGCACTTTTGTCAGAGTTTTTCTCCTGTGTACACTAGAACTATTATCTCTCATTTGGCTATCCTTGCACTTGTATTCACATCATGAAAAACTTCTGGTTTTTCTCTTTTAGGAGCTTCAAAGCTGCTGATGGCCTACTGAGGCTAGGGCTTGCACAAAGCCTGCACACCCTTTTGAACATAAGGCAAGTGGGCATGAGTCAGTCATGCAAGAAAAGCAGGCTCTTCAAGAGATATTGAGGATTACAGAATGCACAGCTTAAATCTCATCTTTGAATCTCTTTGTTTACATATGGCTCTAGAATTAAGATCAAGATAATGTAAGAATGAATGAGCACTGAAACCACTGAAACATCCAGAAATCTAAGCTGCAATTTTACAAGACAGCAAAAGAGTCACATACTTAGTGAGCACAGAAGGTGTGCACAGAATCACAAAATACCCAGACATGATTGAATTATGAATAAGGGTAAGAATAAAAATCTCTATTTTATAATGTCTGCAAGCAGGCAGATAAATGCTCTTTTCCTGCATCATTGACCAGTGAAATGTCCTAATCTGCAGCCACTCATCACAGCAACAGCACTGTTTGAAGACAATGTATCTACTCCCACAGGTTTTGGCACACAGGCTAAGGACTTCAAGGTGCCATATACATAGTAATGCTTTCTACTTAAATATTGATATTACAGAAGTCATGTTACCTCCTTCAGTCAAATGTTTGACCAGGTCCTCTTTGGTAATATAGCCACATTTATTCTCATCCAAAGCCTTTAAAGAAAAAGAATAAAACTTGTGGTTTTAAGCTTATTGTATCGAAAAGCAGCAACTTCTTCCCAGCAATTAGGTACTTGAATATTTAGTTACAGACCTCAAATGCATGTAGAATAACATCTTCTGGAATAGGTCGGAATCTGAAACCATGGAATCAAAAAAGTTAAGTTACTCTTTGCCAGCGTTCTGAAAAAACTTAATACAAGTACTAAAGGAAAAGGAAAGCTCATTTTCTATGAGAATTTACTAAGTTTTGTCTATCAAACATTTAATTGCAGCCTGACCTTTTGGAACTGTCCATATTTTCAACTCTTACATCTTTTGCTGTACTACTGTTTAATTTCCCTTGTGCTGAGGAGCCAGATGAACGGATTCTGCATGTCTGGGCTGGTGGCTTAGTAGGAATCAGCAGCAGATGAATCATTCTACATAGCCAATTCACTGAACAGAAATGGACAAACCAAGAAAATGAAGTTTTGTCCAGGTAGGCTCGTAGCTAGGCAACACCTAGTGGGACTTGGGCAGTCTAATGAGCTGATGATGAGCAAAGAAGGCTGGTAGCTATAAAAGAAAAGGTCTGTCACTAACAATTTCAGAGAGAGGGGAGAACTGGGCATGTGCGTGCATGCATACGCATGCTTGATTTTGGAGCTGGAAAGGAAGTTCAGTGCAGCAATGGAGAGCTTCCATATCCCAGCAGGCTCTCACCAAATCCCCAGAATACTAAAGAGAAGGAGTTGAACCCAGGGAGGTTCTAACTGCCTGATTGCTTTGTCTGGACCTGCCTCGGTCTTTTACTATCTAAAAATCAAATGTGCTAAGAAGCCTTGGATTTTGTGATCCAAATCTCATGTTCCCTTGCATAAGTGAACTATGGACACAATGCCCCAAAAGATAAAGTGGGTCTTGACAAGCCTGTATTAGCCTGGGGAAAGCATGGAGCGGGGAGGGGTGTGTGTGTCTGTGTGTCTGTGTGTGCCTGTGTATGTGTGTATGTTTGCGTGAAGGGGGTGTGGAGGAGGAGAGCCCAGAGCAGCAAGGCATCATTGTGTGAAAGCGTGAACATCAGTGTGGAGCCACAGCTACTTCACGTGTAGAACACCCTCCTGCCAAAGGCCCTCTGTGTGCAAAATATCTTCTCAGGATCAGACAAGACTGAGTTTCTCAAAAGCCTTGACTACCATCTTTAAAATGAAAGATAGACTTCTTATAAGTAATCTTGCTTTAGTGCAAAATGTCAAAATAGCACAAATTCCTGTGTATGTGCAAAGAGTTCTGTGCACATTTGTGTCCGCTTTTAGATCAGCAGTCTTTTAGAGTGCTAATTGTATACTTTCACCTGTACCTGGCAGTCACTTTGAGACACGAATATGAAGCTGGTTTACACAATTTATTTAGAATACACTGTAACACTCTGTGCTTCTCAGTAACTGTAACTCATATGTTCAGAGAAAACAATAGTTATGACCTTAATTTGCATACAAAATATTTCATAGATACACAAAGCATGTTGAATAGCAATTCTGATTCCCATTAAAAATACAAAAGCTACATATTATCACAATTATAAGCTGGTATTATTTATATAGTACAATATAATTTAATGTAGATGAACTAATTTTGAAACAAAATCTATCTAGCTAATGTAAACTGAGTTTAAATAACAAAGAAGATCTATACTCCTTCCAGTTACATACGATTTCTGTAGATATGTTTATTCAGAATCAACTCTGTCAATCTGGAATAAACTACAGACACATAAAATTCACTTTCCATTACCTTCTGTCAAGTAGTACTTTTGTCATCACTGGAAGAAATTTCTCCAGATGAATGAATCCACCCGGTTCTTCTACTTCTATCTAAAAATAAAACTTAAGTGTGGCAGGGTATATGACTCATTAGCAAACTAATCCGAAAAACAGAAAATTGGGGTGGTCCCTGCACTAAAATTACAGCATTAGACTTTGAATATTTATATCAGGTCTTTAATATCACATGGCACCGTAACATCTGGGTGAAAGGCTTGTGATCAAATAGAAAGAGATTCGAGGAAGAAATAATATCCCAGGGAAATACAGGCCTGCTATTATAGACACTTCCAACAACTCAATATTGCCCTCTTGTGCTTCGAAACCATTCATGCAAAGGAACAGGACACCGAGTAACTGATCTTATTTCCCACAGTAACTCAGCAGAGGTTTAAACATTCAGGCTGAAGTCATACTAGTAAAGTCTATCAGGATCTGGAGCATTCCCAAGCAGTGTAATGTGAACACCCATTACAGCAAACCATGAGCATGTTCCCTTGGCATGATTTTGAACTGTGCCACCCAACATTCCCCCTAGCAGATCCTGGCTTGGACTGTAAGGACTTTTCCCCAGCAGGATGCTTGGTGCAGCCACTCTGCATAAAACATTTACCAGGATGGGCATGAGCTGCTCTGTGCCAGCTGGCCTCAACACTCAAGGATGTTTCCGGGCATATTTAATTGGCTAGCTTGGATATAGCTCCAGTCAAGTACACTTTAATGATGGAATTTGTTGCTTTCATGTTTCATAGTCAAAGAGAGTTGTCAGGGGAAGGACCAGAGAGGCAGTCAGACTGAGTCAGGGCAGACCAAAGCAGTCATAAGGCAGCCTATAAAATGCTACCCAAAAAAGGCTTCCCTTTACCTCCCAAATAAATTAACAAATTAGTCCCAAAACGCTGTGGACTTCTAGCAGCATTCTCACTGCATTCCTATACTTCCATAGGAGATAAGCAACATGGTAAAAACTGCTCTCTCTCATTGAGGTGCATCCCTTCCCTGAAAATTTCAAGTTTTGCTCCCAAAAGAAGCCCTGTTAATGGAGCTAGCCTGTTCCTGTCTGTGTTGAAACTGGATGCGTGCCTTGAGGTCTCACATGGCAGCAGCGACACCTTGCTAGGCCCCCTGAGACACAGCCCAGATTGAAAGAAAACTCAAATGGGCACTGATTTAAAATCTTCTAAATGAGACAGGAAAAACTTAGTAAGGAATCTTCCTCCTGGGAGCTGGGGCAGAGCTGGGGCAGTTCCTGATACATCCAGTTGCTCATATGGAGAGCTGCAACTGCTGGTGCATGCTCTTTTCTGGTGTTCTAGAAGGGGTTTGGGTGCTAAGAGAGGACAGCCATCACCTCTTGCTGCTTTAGAGTGGAAACTGGCTTGAAAAAAACGCATTTTCCCTTCTGTTTGGTGAGCCTAGCAGAAAGGATCTTTAGCAAGGAAATGAAGATGTTGTGTGCTTCATTCCAAACCAAATGGAACTTTTTACCATTATAGAATCACTTGTTTTACTGCTTGCTTGACTGAAAAGATGTAACAAAATACCTGGCAAAACCTAGTCCTGGGAGTTGATGAGCAACTTCAGCTTCCTCAGATGTGGAACAAACAGCTTACATTTCAAAGTCTCTATAGATCCAGCAACATCCTGAGCAGTTAAAATTAATCCTATTTCTAACACTTCTTACTCTTCCTCATGCTCACTCCTGTTCTACACCGCATTTCTCATTCATGTTTTTCTGTATTTCCTCCTCTTTTCACAGTAACAGCATTTGCTTGTTCAAACTGTGAGTTTTGCTCTATTTCTTTCCTTTGGGTACATCCATACCTCCCATAACAACTGTATTGTAGCACCTATTATGTTTTGTATCTCTATTCTCCCAGCCATAACACTGGGGTACTTGAAACACAAAGAAACAAAAACATCTTCCAGGGTTACCAGGCAGAGCACTGTAGGGAACTCCAGGCATTGTAGTAACCCTTAGATTAGCTTTCACCATCTCTAGGTTTAGCATTTAATCTTAACTTTGTAAGTAGGCCTAGAGATATGATATTAAGTACAGAATTGAGTATAAGGGAATACAAGAAACATTACATGATAATTTATAGAGATACCATAATTACATGAATTATAATTCTGATTTTGCAGATATGAATAATGTGATGGCAGCGTATGCTACTTTAGCAATAAGGCTAATAGGAAGATGAGATGACAGAGACACAAGTAGTGAGAAACAGAAATGAATCACAGCTCACAATGGGCAACAATACTGGGGAGATAGCTTGGTTACAAACTGTCTAACGGACACAATTTTTACCTTATCTAGATTAAGATAAAATGGTATTACCACAGCAAATTATAGTGGCATCTTCCATGAATTAAGATATGTTTGTGATTATCATAATATATGAAAGGTTCCACAAGAAGACAGTGTTCTTCTGGTACTAAATCTATGCCAAAGTTTCATTTACAGGCACTGCGAAAAATTCTTTGCTATTTATTTTCCAGTGCAGTGTTCTTTAAGGTTAACCATTACTCTTGAATGTATTCTTTTTTCTTGCAGTATTTGTACTTTAATATTCTTACAATCAGCACTTTCATACATGTTACACTGTCGTATCTCAAGAATCTTCTGCCTCATGGCTACATGCATTGTACTTTTTATGTACTACTTATCTCAAATTTTCGGTAATATCGAAAAGTGGGGAAAAAAAAAAGGCCAATTTCTTCCAGAGGAAGAGGCAGGTCCTAAATTCTCCCGGTTCCCCTGGACTTGAAGGGGGTTGTCAGAGCATCCCCTTTCACAAATTTGTATCTTCAGTGAGGAGTTGCACTGTTCATTTGTTGTAAAGAAAAGTCACCGTGGGACACTAAAAATATCATCTATATTGAGCACCATAATTTCTCTTTCCATTTTTTTTGTTTGTCAGTGGGAGCTGGGACAATTTGGTTCTGAGACTACAGAACCAGAGCAGACAAATTGCAGTATCATGTTAAAAGAGCTTTCTCCTCTGATGGTTCTTTGCACTTCCTCATCTGAAGCAGCTGCATCATTTTCACAAGACTTAGTAGAAGACTTCTCACACTACATTCTGATCTACAAGAGACCAGACAAGCCTAATGAGGAAAGACTACTACTACAACTATCCAAATTTTTGTTGGCGCATGAAGAAAGAAGGAGACATCAATTCCCAGTATCCTGACCTACACATGAAAAGGAGAAAAAACCTTACCCCACCTCTCAGCTGCAGGACTGTCCACTCCTTAAAGCAGCATGCTCATTTGCATAAAGAATGTGAAGTCTTTTTCCCACTTCTTTGTCCCATTTATTAACCATAACATGCCAAGGCTCCAGCACACCACTTTTCTATTACAAGCATCATGTAAGTAGACTAAAATTAGTGTAGGAAAAGACTGTGGAGAAATGTGATTAATTTCCTTACCTTACCACTGCCTGTCACTGGGAGAACAGGAGGACCACTAGGTCTTGTGAAGTTTTATGTCCTGAAGCCTGATTTACAAGCTTAAGCAATCAAGTAAGAAAAGATTCTTACCTATAACTCAGAAATCTCAAGACTGATAAAGACCTCATGAAGGACAGAACGTTGAAAAGTCTGGCTATAAAATAGCAATAACAGGACTCAGTTCAAAAAATGGCAGGCCTTCCTTCTGGGTATTTTTGGAATGTTATGTACAATGTTAACACCTGCTCAAGAACTAATTTTTACTGCCTAACCCTGCAATGTGTTTCCATGGCATGTCCAGAAGAGTGAGATGGTTAGAGTTTGGATATCCTAATCTAACTGAGGTTTAGGACATTCTTTTTCATCAGTCAAAACCAATTTTTCCTCCATTTTCTATAAATGTCCCTCCACTTTGGCACAGTGTCACAATGCCCCTTTGGGTAAAAGAGAGTCAGAGACTCCTCATTTTAACCCATCAACGTTGTTACCTCATCAGCCTAAAGGTTTGCTTCAGGGCAACCTGCGAGACTGCTGGAAACACTTCCATAACACTTCCAACATCTTGGAAAAGAGTTTAGATTTCCCACCCAGCAAGGCAGAAGGACCAAACTTGTGCGAGCTGAAGACTGACAAAAATACAGCAGATCTAAACATTTACCTTTGCAAGCAGTTCCTGTACTTCTGCCTCATTTGGGAAGCAACCCAGGGACCTGACAATGCAACCGATCTCTCTGAAAGAAAAGCAAGGAAGGAAGAAAGCAAGAAGAAAGCAAGCAAGAAAGCCGTAAAGCAAGAAAGCAAGCAAGCAAGCAAGCAAGAAAGAAAGAAAGAAAATCTTTGTTAATAAATCTGCATTACAATACTGTCTGTGAAGAATACAGATACCAGTTCAGACCTTGCATATAGGAGTGCGCACATAAAGGCACACAAGCAAAGCTATGTGGAATTTTAAGATGATGTCTCAGTAAGCAACGTCTATTTTTTCAGAGATTAAATATTCTGAACCTCCTTGGAATTTTTCTTGCAATGTTCCCCAAAAATTCTTTACTATTGTGTTGCGGGGTACTGTGTGCAAGTTACCTTTACACTTCCGTTCTCTAATTGTTATGCTTATTTTCAGTAAAGTCTATATTTATATAGTTAACAAAACACTTGGAAATCTACTGAGATGCAAGGTAATAAATAAAAGATATGCTTACATTAAATGGTATAAAGATACAAATTCTAACTGCATTAAAGAACAATTACAAAAGGTCAGGAAGAAGGCAGCCCTGCTATGTCCCTGCTGTGCTCTCAAAGAGTCAAACAGAGCAACAAAGTGACTTATCATCACTCTGTTTGTGCTGTAAATATATTCATAGCTTGCATTTACTGCTGAACCTGGTGCAGCTGTTCTGAGGCTCTAAATAAATTTCTGACCAAACTGGCAATGCCTCAAAATAGTCTAAGATTAACAACATCACAGACTAGAAACAAAAGTATTTTAAGGCTGTAATAAAGCTTTAATGAGACTTACAGTACGATTAAAAACAAAATAACAGAAGCATTAATATAGCTTGTGATTTACAATTCAATTCAACAACACAGAAATTTAAGCACATTTGAATATGTATTCACAGTGCTGGTTGTTCCCATGATCCAAACCTCTGTGGTTCCTTCATCTTGACCAGTGGTGAATTTTTTCATTTTGTGCAAAAATCAGATTGCCTAATAAAAATGGTAGATACAAGGAGGAACAACCTTTGTAAAATCTTCTTATAACAGTAAGGCCCTGAATGTAGCACAGCAAGCATATGCAAAATTATAAGTCTATGACCTCCTCAGGCAGGTCCCAAGGTGTTCCCATTCTGATTGAAAACATGTGAGAAGCACTACAATGGACAAAAGAGAGTAAGGCTGCACAAAACTAGTTACAAAGCACAACCCAATCCCACACATCCACGGTTATGAAAAGAAACCATCTACTCAAATGACCCTGCCCCTGGGGGTGTGAATGGCCAATGGCCTCAGGGAGGTCAGTCATGTAGAGTAATCCTTGTCCATGCATCCTAACTTCTATTAGGGGTAATATTGCATTTGTTGTTCTCACTCCTGCACTCCCTCATATTTTCCAGCTACTTGTAACTATTCCCTTCCTCCACCAGAGCAACATCCAACACCAATCCTGCCTCCTTGTTGTTCCACACTATTTCTGCTCTCACAGACTGCCAGGGATGGGAATGCTGCCATCACTCGCCTGCCTCACCTCACTCACACCCAGCAAAACTGTGATGTGACTGAGGTAAGTCAGGCCCTAGAAGAGTCTGCAAAATCTGGCACTGCTGGATGCTGTATCTGGCAGTCAGCATGCGTGCCAGCACGAGGATGTTGCTGCAAGTGTTTGCGGTAAAAAAAGTCAGGTTCCATTTGGTAATAACATGGGGCTTAAAGAACCTGATAGGAAACTATTTTGCTCCCAGCCACTTCCTCTCACTTAGTTCAGCAGCTGCAGTTTCTGCTGTGTAGTTTCTAGAATATAAAAACAATGGTTAAAATCAAGTTTATGATCATACAAGTTTTGTAACACAGATGCAATGAAAATTTTGGGTCATGGTTTTCATCTTACATATAACACTTTCAATGGCAAGATTTGCAATATCACAGAAGTCCTTGACTGAGGGACATGAAACATGCATGAAAAAATACCATCTTCCTCGTGCTTAATTTCTTACTAATTTGTACTAGGAGTCATGGAATACCAATGTTGGCCTGTCAAACCAGTATAATTTTCCATTCTTCACGGGTATCTGATATTTCAGGCAATAATACTGATACAGCTACAATTGTGGTTAAGAATTGTGCTGTGCTGCCACCTTCTGATACAAGATAATCGGCCATTAATAATCCCATTTGTGATACAGCCTAGGAATACAAACCTAGGAATAATTAGACAGTAAGTTTTTGTTCATTGTCTGTATCTGTACTCCTACAAAAATTAATATGAAATTGTGCATTTACTACCTTAAATAGACTTTTAGATGTCCCCTGTCTGAATGAACACATTTTTAAAAGAGGCTATTTGTATAATTTCATTGTTGTATCATGCTCCCAAGCTGTATATCCATATACAATGGGAGTGAGAAGCTGAGAAAATTCTACAGCTGTTTAGCCAAGACTGCAGATGTAAATGACAAACAAACAAGCGATGCACATGTCATGATGCAGTGAGGGCTGCGGGGTGGTGGTGTTGGGGGCTCTTCCCAGGCCGGGCAGCCAGGGCCCATCCTACTGCCCAGCCAGGAGCAGGGCACCAGGGGCCACCAGAACAGCCCCAGCCCCGGACATCAGGGACCTCCCTGGTCACGAACCAAGAGATTTAAGCGATCACTCTCCCCTAAAGAGACCTATGGACAAAGGAACAGCAACTGTACTGAGTGCGGAGACATATCCTGAAATTCTCCCTATCAAGTATAGCTGAAAAATCATTACTTCTATGAAATACCCACCATTTTTTAAATTTAAAGGCACTACAAGCATGCATTGCTACAACCAGCTCATAAATATTTTGCACCTCTTTTCTCTCTAAAATGTAGAAAGGGCGTTCAGAATATTTAAGTATGTTTTTCAATTTATCTTCATGAAGAATGTCTAATGACAACAATTTCACCAGTTCTCACGTGCCATTGTAGTAGTTTTACTCAATAACTGATTTATAATTAAACGGATATTCTTTTGAAAGTAGTAATTGTAAATATGAAAAACTACTCCAGTAAACTTTCATGACAACAGCTTATAGCCTCAGAACCTACTCCCTAAGACATAAACATGGGGTTTATGCATTTTATAACATAAGTCGTATGTGTATGAATATTTATGTTAAAATTAAGTTTAAGTAGCACTGTCAAATATTCAAACTTCAAAAATATCAGAATTAAGATCATCTAGAAAATTTAACATTTGACATCCTTTAGCTCTGTATCTCGTAGCCAGTTATGCCCTGAAGAGTCTAACATGTTTTTATCTTCCACTGAACTTCTACCTCCTTGTCCAGACACATATTTTGTCTGTTTTTCCATAACATTGCATGCTAAAGGTACAGTGCATGCAGTTCTCCCTCCAGACACCCATGCGTGCACCATTTCCCCAGTTCTGGCCACTCAACTTCAAAAAGGAGAAATCTGAATAAAAGATGCACAAAAAAAGAATCGCCAGAACTATAGAATAATATCCCGTAAGTGATTAAACACATCCAGACTCTTCAGCCTAAGATGAATGTGACAACCAGGTATGAATTCACAAATGAGAAGATTAATATAGAACAATTGTTTGCTATTTATCATAACATAGAAAAAAATAAACCAGGGGCCACTCAAATCATAAAGTAGCAGATGGAAAAAACCAACAAGAGTATTTCTGCATATTTGTTCAATTCCTTGTATACCTCTCCCAAGAAACCACTTGGTAGCTCAGATGAGGGTACCGGGCTAAATATCACCTGGTGCAACCAAGTATGATCATATTTATGTTGATTTTTACATTAGTATTGTTAGCATTATGACTATTCATAACCAAATAATAGGCAAGTTTCTTCCAAGTCTCCTAAAAACACCTCACTGCCAGAGCAGTATCCATCTCCCACATTACCCCAGAGGAAGGATGCATTGCCATTGAATGCAGGTAACTGACACACACTGGCAGGGACACCCCTTGATATGCTGGGATATCCTGAAAGTCAGGGGTTTCATACAGGATTCAGGACTTGTAGTGCCAAATGAGCTATCAGAGCAGGGATTTATTTGCTACCAATAATTGTGGCCTTAGACCTCTTATCTGTCTGCAGCTTCCTCTTGCCCCTTTACTCCCCCAGTCCCGGCATCCCTCTCTCAAGTAAGTTTCAGTCTTCAACCACAGAACAATGCAAAATGTCTATTAAATGAGCAAAGACACACTTTTCCAATCAGGGCCAAAAGGACTGGTTCAATTACATTTTCTGGTAAAGTAGATGCCAGTTTAGGGAAGAAGAACCTGTGAACCCATGCAGAAAGGAGACCATGCTGGAGCAGGTTTGTTGGTAGGACTTGTGGCCCTGCAGGGGACCCACACTAAAACAGCCTGTTCCTGAAGAACTCTGTCCCTTGGAAGGGACCCAGGCTGGGGCAGTTCGTGATGAACTGCAGCCCATGGGAAGAATCCATGCTGGAGAAGCTCATGGAGGACTGTCCCATGCGAGAGACCCCATGCTGGAGCAGGGGAAGAGTGTGAGGAGGCTTCTCCCTGAGCAGGGAGGAGTGGCAGTGATTACCTGTGATGAACTGACTGTAACCCTTATTCCCCGTCTCCCTGCTCTGCTGGCATGAAGCAGATAGAGAATTGGGAATAAAGTTTAGCCCAAGAAGGAAGGAGGCAGGGGGGAAGGTGTTTTTAAGATTTGGCTTTATTTCTCATTATTCCTACTCTGATTTGATTGGTTATAAATTAATTTTCCCAAAGTCGAGCCAGTTTTGCCCATGATGGTAATTGGTAAGTGATCTTTCCTTGCCCTTATCTCAATCCATGAGCCTTTTGTTATATTTCCTCTTCCACATTCTACTCAAGAGAGGAGTGATGGAGCGGCTTTGGTGGGCATCTGGCATCCATCCAAGGCCAACCCACTACAAATATACTTGTCCAAACCGGGCCAAAATAACTGTTTCACTGACATTTTCTGGTAAAGCACATGCCAGTTTAGGGAGCTATTTATCTCTATTGAGATTCTGTAATATTTTTGTGACTATATTTACAAACCTGACATCCACAGTTTTATTGGATTCACGGTCAAACACCTCAAAAGCTGCTGTAATCTTTTTCTCAATTTCAGCTACTATGCCATCTGCAAAATGAAACATAAGAAAAAGAAAGATTCACTGAGCTGTTACAGCTAAAAGATTTCCAATTTGAGACTTACAACAGCAGAAGCACCAAAACTGATAAAGGGCAGACAGAAAAGGTACTTTGAAAAAGCAGAAGTTATTATGAAAAACCCCCACTCTAAATGCAGGATCTGTCATTTATATTAGTAATATTGCCTTGCTATGGCTCTGCAGCTACACCAAGTCTGGTGGCAATGGTGTGCCTCAGCTGCAAGAACACACAGCTGCCCAGGTGTGGACCCTGCCCAGAGTGTGCCACAGCTCGCTCTGGACCACGAGCCTGAGCCCTTCCTGGATGCCATTGTGCCACTGGAAGGAGCAAGGCAAGCACGGGCCCAGGCTTGCCCTGAGATGGGGCTGAGTCACTCCATCCAGGTTCCTGCATCCAGGGAAACATAAGTGCTCTCATGTCTACTCAGTTAGTCATAATGTATGAAAAGCTGAGAACCAGGGATAAAGAGATGTATAAGATATGTGCACAGTGAATGTGGCTCATGGTAAATAATTCATAGTAAGAGTTTGGAAAGGAAGACAATCTCAGCAAAGTGGATGAAGAAATTTGCTGCATTAGCTTTTTATATCTCAGTCTCAAAGAATGGGGAAAGAAGAACCACAAATGATCACAGATATATCTCACATAAGCCAGAAATTGCATTCTTGGGGCAAGCTAAGAACTAGGAAATAAATTCTGAAGAAAAAAATACAAGGAGAGGAAAGGGTCTATCTCAAAAGAAAAACTCCCTGGCAAGAAAGCCAGGGTAAAAAAAATAGTAAACTGGTAGCTCATTTATTAGTTTGACTCCAAATGACAGAATATAGGAAGCAAAGTTACATGGAGCTGACTTTTTGGTCCCTGTGGCTAAATACAGCCCTAAACTCTGTTTTGCAAACCAGCTCCCAGGAGGCAGCATTTTTTAAGATAGTCCCCAAGCCTCCACAAAGATTCCACAGGGAAAATCTGAATGACAGGCAAATTGAGATTGGTATGAGGGACACTTGTTTTCTCATTTTCATACTTGTCTTCTGTATTTTCAATATAGTAAGTAAAACAAAGTTCTCCTTTAGTAGACAATATATTTCCTTCTTTAGCTGATGTGGTGTTAAGTGCTGTTGAGCAGCTCTGGCCAACATTAACCCACCAGATCTTTTTTCTACAGGCATAACAAATTCATACCTAGTTTTCTACAATGCAAATAGTTTGAGAATCCCTGGTGCTGTAGTGTGCAATCATTTTTTTAATTTGCTTTCTTGCCCTCATGACAGAAATGTCATTTTGCTGACAAAGGGTATCAGAACCAAACACAGCTGAGTGATACATTGGGTTTGTGATCTCCCTCTCTTTATCTCGACCCATGAGCTTTTTTTACTGTGGTTTCTCCCCCTGGGCACTTGAGGAGGGCAGAGAGAGGCTGAGTGGGTGCCTGGCAGGTGGCCAAGGCCAGCCCATCACAGGCTGCAAGCACTTCAGTACAGCAGCGGATTGACTCTCTTCTGCAAGCAGAAGAGAAGTGCATCCCTTCATAAAGCTACAGCTGCCTGCTGCTTTCCATCTGTGTTTGGTACTGAACTCCCCAGAGGACACACAAACAGAAGATAGGTAGGAACATATCCTGTATTCCTCTCCCTGACTTTATTCCCCTGATGGAGGCATGGGCAGGTATGTGTGCGATGGACTGGCAACCAGCGCTCACTGAGGAAGAGGAGCCCTGTGCAGTCTCCAGGCACAGGACAAACTGTATTCTTTTCACAACCTGACAATAACACCTACCTTTTCTCTGCCTATGTGCCAGTAAAATCCACATTTAATTATTTTAAACAAAACATAGTTAAATCTAAGTGGACCTAATTCCTTGTAGAAAAGCCTCTAAAGATTCTCAAACTACTAAATTTGATGGGGTTTTCTCCGGGTTGCTTCAAAAAATCTTGGATCTTGTCTCCCACATAGACTTGGAGTTTAGTTCTTGACATCAGGCCCTTCAATTGTACACTACAACTTGCAATAGAGAAATGTCGAAGGAATATTTATATCTGTATATTCTTGATATGACGTGTGAGACTTCTGTAGAAATAAAAATTAACCAAAAGAAGGCAGGGACAGATTTTAAGTACTGGAACTCTCTAGGCATCCAGCCTTTCCAAGCTTTTTTCCATGAAGACAGTATACATTAATCTTACTTTTGAAGAAGTCTGATAAAGAAAGATCCTGAAATGAAATTAACTTCATTTAACCTAGGTACCAGATAATCTATATCTCTTCCAAGAACTGAGAGGAAGTTGTGACTAAGAGCCATATCCCTGGAAGAAAACATAATACACTGTTGTTTTCTCAAAGACTCTCTGTGAGATAAGTAAACACCTAATAAGCTGTTGGCTAAATCTGTTGTCTTCCCTCTAGGAATGAAAGCCAAAGATGTTCAACATAGCTCAGGATGGCAAAGCTATTTATCTGAAAAATTCTACAGTTCACTCTAAACCTCTCTTTATGAGGGAAAAGAACACAGATTCCAACTCTAGGATAAGAAATGGGTAAGGTTTTGAAATTATCCCTTCAAGAAGGGCATCAAGAGATCAGACACACAGTTAACTCAATGGATGTGATGCTCTAATGTACTGAAATCATTCTGTACAAGGAGACTCTCCACCACAGGTAGATCAATGGAAGTTTCATGTTGCCCTGTGGACAATGTTTTTAGCAGTTTTTCAGGACAGAAATACCTACACTCTGACAGAATAAGACTTCACTCACTTATTCTACTATCTAGAAAAACAATACACAGTATCAAGGATAGAATTATCTCACTACTTGTAATGGTTTAAATAAACAAACATTGAAACATACCATGCCAAAAAGGATTCCAATACCTACATCTACTTATTCCCTCAAACGAATCCTGTAGGTATGATGTATTATTTCCACTTTTATGCTGTAAACATGCTTGAGATACTTGTCAATGTTGTCCCATCCTAGTTTATTTTCCTAGCACATATGCAATAGGAAGACAAAATGTCTTAAAATCTATTTCTCAGATACATTAACTGAAAGTGTTTCACTATCAGTTTTCATCTCTATACTATCCTTTGATATTTTCCCATTTTGTTTAGTGTGAACTAGATAAAAGCTCTAGATACTGCCAGTTAAGTAAGACTGACAGAGAGCTGGGACTCCCAAGTCAATTCTGATGGTTCTTTCAGAATGAATTGTTCCTCTTCAGCTTGTCCAGATTGTTCCCCAGCACTCTGAGGTCCATTTGAAGCCAGCCCTTAGCAGAACACCTGCATCGGTTGTGACATTTCTTCTTCAAAAACCACACTTTCAGCCTTTGTAGGGAAGAGAAACCATTAGCTAGATGTGGCTTTTCCACACTTTTGAGTAACGAGAATTTTAAAAAGGGATTTCTAGTTGATACAATTTGCTAGATTCTACCATTCAGTTAATGTATGAATTTGCTTTCTTTCCTTCCTTGAGGCCAGTTGCTCTGATGGTTCAGAAAGCCAAATCTTTCCTCCACTAAAGAGAAATTATGTGCAGAAAAAAAGAGTTATCATAAGAAGACGTAGTCCAGCATTAAACAATCACCTCAAATGCTGGGGAGCAGCATCTGCCTGTTGCTCACAGGAAAAGATTTAGTCCCAGTGCATCCTGGTGAACCTATTTACACTATTACTTTAAAACTCTTTTTATGCTACTAAAAAGAGTAAAATTAAGGGTTGATTTGTAGAAGTGCCGGCGGACTTGATTTTATTACTTAGTGTTACTGCTCACACACTTTAAACATTATTCTTTATAAACATTAATTTAAGTGTATTTTAATAAATATTGTCAATTTTATATTTAAACTCCTACATGCATGTAGATATCTTATTAATTATTAATTACTCCATCTTCTTTCCATGGTACTATGCTATGGCTACAAGCAGGTGTGAGGAAACCCCTGAGGGTCTCTGCTGACAGGAACCCTTTCTCATGTGGGGCTGCCTTGTCAGTCCAAAGGGACAAGGGACATAACCAGGTAACCCCAACTCAGTGACAGTTTCAGAGTCATTTAGATGTTGTTATTCCAGTTTTATTTAAAGTGCTGTTACCAACAGCTCTTTTGTAGATTTCCCCATCCAGTGACTGGGGCTTATCAGCTGGAAGTACAAAATCTTATTAGTGGATTTATATTCCTGCACCATTCCTTCTCTTTTCCACCAGCCATTATTTCAATCAAAAAAGTAGGCAGCAACCTTGGTCCTGTCAGCTGAACTGCGAATGAGATACAAAGACCGCCATGAAGAAAGAGGAACATTTTTAAGAAAGCAATGGACATGAGAGGGGATGTGACTGTGCAGGCAGTCACATAAAAAAATGTCCATCTTTAAACTCACTGCAATCTGCACTCAACTTCAGTCAACATTCTATTTCTGCTCAAAGATTCAACTTATTGTTTTAACCACCCTCTTCAGTCTACTCCAACACTTCCATAAGTCTCCTATGACCACTCTTGGCATGCTTTTAGGATGAAAGAGATGAACTAAAAAACAAAAGATATTTGCCTTTCATGTTCGCAGACACTGTTCCACATGACCTCTCCCAGAATCCTTCACAAAACCACAAATGGAAATAAGGCCTTAAAAATTGGGGAACATAAACAAAGCAAAACAACAATAATAACAACAACAACAACACAAACAAACAAAAACAAACAAACAAAAAAAACCTCTCCAAAACTGACAGTAGTTCTAATGAGAAGAAATGTACAATGCATATTTGCTTAAATACAAAGAAAAAAAAACTGTAAGAGACTTCACAATTCAGACTCTGAGGAGGTTATCAGTGAGCTCTTATGAGATCTAATAAGGCTTTTAAGCAAGTTTTAACTGGACCATCACCTAGGTCAAGATATGCAAAAGATGTCACAATACCCACCATCACCTGCACAGGTGAACTCTCAAACATTCTCAAATAAGTTCATCAGTTTTATCAAGGCATTGTGTTTCCAGAATAAAAAGAGAAAGCCAGTGTGGTCTCATAACATGAATCCTTGGTGATGATATCAGCATTCTGCCACAGACATTTGGGTTGCACGCATATGAAGTGTGGGGAGCTTGGCTGACATAAAAATAATTCAGAAATCTTGCCCCACCCCAAAGAAGAAAACCTTACAGCATTTAACTAATACTATTTTAAGGAAATTACTGAGAAACAGGAACATGGAGAAAACCATCCTGAGGCCACTAGAATCTGACTTATTGGCAAGATCCTTCTGCTCTGTAGAGGAAAAGGCATGCGTTAAATTTTTTCCTAGTGACCTTCTCAATTCCAGAGGAAGCTAAATGTACAGTCAGCCTGATATGCTTAACCAGCAATTGTATGCCATGCTCTAAAAATATCAAGGTAAGAGATATAGTGTGTTCTCTACTCTGTACCTTCAGTAGCATGTATAATATTAATATATTAGGTATCAGAAAAGAAAGGAACAATAGGCTTAAGCTGTAAGATTGCAGAATATGCAGTGTTGTTTCATTGTCTTGTGATACATAATGAAATAATTAAGATATGTAATCATTGAAGAGTCTGCATTCTAGAGAGACAAATCAAGAAGATTTTGAAGAAAAACAAGATGTTTATGGAGTTTGATTCCTCCAAAGAAGGGGTAAACCCATCTCTAACTGCAATCTAAAGAAAATAGATTGATGCAAAGTATTGACGGCACCAATGAGAAATGTGTCACCTGAGTTTAGACATTCAGATTAGGTGAAGAGATAAAATATACAGCTTTGTGGAATTTCATATATGTCAGTTCCCAAGAATTGACCAGGCTGATGTCTTCACTGGCCATAACACCTACTCCAGTTTGGGATGCAAGCTATGGCCTGCAGACTCAGAAGAGGAATAATGCTTTCTCTCTTCGATAAGAAGCATCCCATGTTATCACAGATTACATTCAGGCAATCTGAATTTTAGTCTGTGTTAAAAAAAAAAATCAAAAACCAAGCTTAACTGGTTTATGTAGAGGTCACTTTTGAGCATTCCCAAAGGAGCAAAAATGAAATCTCAAGAATAGCAGAAGTTTTTCTTTCATCTTTTTCAGAATTGTTGAAAACTGGCCAGGTCATTGCTCCCCATTGCTTATGTTTGTCACAGCATACACTATGTGGAATCCAGATAAGAAGCAAAGCTCATCACCAGTGTGAATCAACAAACCCAAAACACTACACTCATCATCGTGAATGCGAGCAACCTTGGACCAAGAGCATCACCTCACGCTGCTGTCACACCTCTTCTCCTAATGGCAGTACAAGTGAAAGCTGAAGAATTACCTGGTTGTTTCCACCGCAGTAACTGCCTTATGGAAAACTAACAGAGAATAAAAGTAAAGGGACTACATTTAAAAAGAGATAGACAGAATGGAGCTTCCAGAGTGGAGCAATCAGAATGATCTTTGCACAGCCCCATGGCACCTACTGTGAACAACCATGAGAACAAAACCTGCAACAGCAAATAGACTTTTAGAAAAATCAGGTAAATAATTTGATATCTGATATTAAAATACAGGCTGTCAGTTTGATGAAAGCTGTGGAAAAAGTTAACTGCAAAAGCTGCTTCATATTCTGACAGAAAAATATTAAACACAATTTTTCCTTTTTGTCTTCTTTACATAAGACAATTGTAACATGGGCAAAACAGATAATAAAGTGATGTTTAAAAAAAAGCACTATCTTGACTCCAGTTTTGGCTACAAAAATAAAATTATTTTATAGAATTCTGATAGCAATAAAAAAATTAAGAGTCCAGGTCAGCCACAATGGAAATATTGTTTACTTCCTTCAGAAGTTGACAAATTCATTAAAGACTTATAAAAAATTATACAGCAACTGTACATTTCAACCTCAAAGGTGAAAAATGTAATAATATATCAATTTGTAAAACATATCTAGTTTGTGGTAGTCAGTTGGCAGCAACTACTGAAGTTACAAGTTGCCAGTAACCTTACCTAGTGAAACAAGACATCCTGAATATTATCCTGGGTTTTGACTGTTCAATAGATCACATTTTAAATGCCATGGCATTCTAATCTACCATAGATTCAGATGTTTCAATACATGTGGGAACCAAAACTAACGAAATTAATGGGGCAATTAACAACTCATTCGACTGCTGAGAAACAAAGTATGGAAACTACTGCTGCCTTGATAAGCAGTCAAGCTTCTAGTTGCTCAAAAAATTCTTACACTACTTGATACTGTAACATAGAACAAAATAGGCCATGGAGAATGCCACATCAAGCAGGGAAAGAAGCTGTATATAGTCAGTGTCTTCCATCACCTACAATTTTCAAAGATGTTTAAACCCATAGTTCACACTACCTCTAAACACAGTTCATATTAAAATGACATTGATTTGAAAGGGAATATCCACCATTGACAAAGTTCTTGTCCCAGTTATCTCTCTCCAAAGGTGCTGGAGTCATGGACAATCCTGTCTACTGCCCTCCCTTCTGGATCAGGCATGATTCTTCATCAGCAGAAAAATTATTTCTTTCCCTCATGGTACACGTTATTGGTTATCAAGCCCATTGTAGTGCTGTCACTTCTGGCTGCTCCTGCAAGACGCCATTATTTTCTCTGGTCTGTGCTGGGCAGACTGAGCCCACAGCAGTCCACAGAGATCACTCTGTATCTTCAGTCTTTGATAATTCATACCTGTCTGCCCTGAGTCATTATGATATAACGCTTTGAAAAGCTGCTCTATTAAACTTTACTCCCACATCCTGACCAGGATCCTGTTTGCTTGCTCTGTCCACAGCTCACATTTTTTAATTCTGTGTTTCTTAAAGCCAGGGGATGCAGATGTCAAAGTATGCCCACTGCCTGGGCTTTCTGCAGGCAATGCATTTGCCTATGGCAATGGAGAAGGGCAAAATATGAGGGATACCCTTGGTACCTCTGCAAATTCCTTAAGAGATGCTTGCTCCAAAACAAAACTGTCTGTATGTTGGAGAGGACCAACAAACCATTATTTTCTGCATCTTCAGCTCTCTTCATGTGTCTGCCCTATAGGCAAGGGGAAGAAAATCCTTCCTTCCTACTGCTCAAAGCGTTCCTGAGCACCTTGTTGGTGAGGGCAAGCTCAGTCTACACACTCCTGGGACATACTGAGGCAGAACACTACAGGGAAAATCATTCCTTTGTAGGCATCTAGTCTGAGTGATGCAACACAGGCATATATCAATCCATGCACTTCATGTATCCCAGGAAAAGCTCAGCAAAATATGCCCTGATGTTTTTACTATACACGATTTGTGCAGATATGCTATATCTGCATATATATCTACAGATATTGAGCCATCATTCTTCATAAGCATCAGCAGAGAAGCCTGTAATCCTGGGAAATGATCAAGGAATACTACCTGGCTATACTAAGCTAGAGTTCAGTCTTCTCAAACCTGAAGCACTGAGGTTTGATGAGTGAGCAATTCCTTTGCTTTGTTTGTTTTTGTTTGTTTGGTAGGATAATATGGAAGGAGTCCTTCCTACTTTCACTTCACAGAATGAATTTGTGATTTGATCTGTGTCTGCCAAAGAGGAGAAACGGAGGTGCAGCGGCTGGCTTATTGGTATGACCATGCATCTGGGATGCAGCGTGCATCATGTTCCAGGTCAAAGTAATTAGGATGACACAGACTCTGGCAGAGATTCCTGACCCGCCATGAGCCCAGGCAGTGGCCCATAGCAGCATAGCTGAGATGGGCTAGCCCAGGTCTTGCAAGTGTGTAGGCTGGGGCCAGAACTTGGCTATAGCTCCAGATTCTCCTGCTAATTAAGTGTTCTGGACTTACCAGTATGTCCAGGAAAAAAAAAAAAACAGAAAAGAAAAAAATAAGTTGGCCCATTTTGCAGTTAAAATTGCAAGCATCTTGACACATTCTCTAATAATTTTTAAGCCATTCTAGAGCATTCCTTTTACATCTACAAGGATAATGTTCCAGTGGAGGTCATCATCCGCTACCTTGCTGGTGATAGTGGGCAGAAACCCTTCCACCAGAAAACGCAATGCAAGTTGGATTCTGGCACACGCAGTAGCACAGGCAGGTTTTCTGCTCTCTGTTTTGACCAGCCAGGATGACACAGGGAGGGGAGATTACTATGATTACCTCCTTTAAGTAGCAGGGAAGTGCACAAGCAAATATGTGGCACCCAGCCCCTCTCCAGCTCCAACTTACTGTTGCTCTGCTCCTGCTCCATGGTGCTGTAGCCCTGAGCTCCTCCTGTCAAACCCCAGTGACAAGCACCTTGCTTTATGACTTCATAGCTCAGTCTTGCACCTTTCCCTGTAGCTACAGCTTAAAGACTTTTATCACCATGAGTACAAAATCTTTCTGAGCTCTGAAATACTCAACAGTGAGAGCTAATGCTCTGACCCGATCTCCTTAAGCACCTTACTCCTTGTGTCCTGACCCACTGTCACCCATCCCTGTTGTAAATAGTGCAGGGTCATGCTGTGAACTATAACACACATCTTATTGTCTATACCCTCCAGAGAATAAATAACACTGGGAAATAGAAGGAATGCATGTAAGTGGCTGCTCTGTGTATGCTCAAACCTTAGATAAAAATTAGGGATAACCTCTAGAGCTTGAATGAATCTGGAGTCATCATTACTTACAGTAGAAACACTTGGCAGTCCTCCTGAGCATCTTTCATAATACGACAGCACCTACCCTGGCCCTGAGGGTTTCTCTCTTCCCAGATTTCACACAAGTCTGCCTGCCCACACTTTCTGCATTTGTTGTTGCAGAGTCCTTGCAGAAAAGCCAGTTTCTTCTTTTTTCACCCTAGTATTTGGTGGAATGTTGAAACAGATTTCTTTTCCTCAAGCCCATTTAGCCTTTTTGCACTTCTTGGAAGGAAGTTTGATGAGACAGACCTCAAGACCCTGGGACAGGAAAGTTACAGCGGTATTACAGGACAGAAAAAGCTATTGACTGCTGGATCACAGCAACACACATTTTCATTTGATAAGCTGTCAAACATTTTATGCCAGAAGTGGCTGTAACATTTTTAAAGCAACAATAGAGGCATAGCATGAAATGTTCCACTGCAGCTCTCAGAACTTGGCCCTGCCTGTCTTCCCAAGCAGCCAGCCATAGCCACACTGCTTTAGTTTCACAGGCCTCAAAACTGTTGCAGATTATTACTTTGGAAGTAGCACGCAATAAGGACTCTTAGGAAGAATCATGTATCCAGATTGGACCTAACTGGTCCCAATTATGACCTGAATTTCAGCCAGCAAAGCACATCATCATTTTGCAGCTAGTCAGTTAGTGGCTGAGTCTGACTTCACAAGGCCTGGAGTCATTTGCACAGGTCCTGCTCTAATATCAAAGCTCTCCTGCTACCTGGTGTCCACAGACAAGATGCCAAACACTTGCTATTGCATGCAGCCAAGACTGAGGGCAGTGAAACAATATGCTTTGTCACACTAACTTGCAGAATGATGGGGGGAAATAATTTCCTTTTGATATAAAAGATCTTCCCTTCTGAGCAGATGATCTGGAGATGTGCCTCCAGTCATCCAAAGAAAGCAAGGAAGTCCAATCCATGCACAGATCTGGATTGCTTTCTGCATGCATGTGATACATAGGTAATATACAATGATGATCTTATACTTCATGATGTTATCCTTCCTTCAGTGAAATGAAAGAAATGTCAGTGCTTGACATTCGTTAGCCTGCAAAGAATAACTGTAATACTTCTATTAAAGTCAATACCAGCTGCATGCAGTGTCCCTTTTCACAAGGCAGAGATAAACTCAGCATAAATCTCCATTAGGAATGTCTTGCATATCCCTGAAATCACAAGTCTGGCAGTTGCACCAGCCAGCACTCCTGTGGCAGCCCAGAGCTGGCAAAAACAGTAATCTCATTGCAATTTGTTCTATATCCCTCATCTCAGCCACACCTGGGATATAATGAAAGAGCTATGTCTAGCCCATACTTACAGCCTCTTTCATCCTCAATAGCAGCCTGCCCTGCGAGGATATATAGCTCTCCTGGTGATGCTGAGTCTTGCTGTATCTCCAGCTGCAGCTGAAAAAGAACAGCTTACAGAGGCTATGACACCAGCAGAACGCAGCCCTGCTGCTGTGCTGTGGGGTTGCAGAAGGCATCTGTCATCTGTCCCCATTTCTCCTGGACTCTCCACAGTGCTGGCCCTGCAAGCAGATGGCAGAGCCACAAAGGACAACTCTGACACCCATATATGCACCACACCAAGCTTCACCAAAATGCAGCAATGCACACGCTGCTGTGGGACCCACAAAAGCAGCTCGCTCTGCCAAGGATGTGAGACAGTCCCAACAGGGCACCATGTCACTTGTCACTGACAATGTACACCTGATTGCATGTGTGGCAGCAGCAAATGTCTCATAAATTGAATATTCCTCCTGAATTGCTGCTGCACACTGATTGCTCAAGTGGTCCAGAACCACGCAGGAGAACCAACTGGATATGAGCGCTCTGAGAAGTAATTTATTTTAAACATAAGACATTATGAATTTTAACTGTAGTACCACAATACTGCTGCTAGAACAGAGCAGATACACAAATGTTCTTCTTTCGAATCTGCAACATAATGGCAGAATGAGGGGTTTAAGTATGACTTAACACAGGCTGTTATTATGTAATATATCAGAAGCCCTTCAATTTGCCTGACAGTGTCTTAAATGGGTTAAAAAAATAGTTTCTAGACTGGCTGCAAATCTATCTGCAGTACTCTTTCTTCGCCCAAGCAAAGGAAGAGTGTTAGAGTGAAACAAAATGGCAAGGGATTACAGGGGTTTGCTGCAGCTGCTTGGTTTTTAAGGTGCTGCCTTGAAAGTATCGCTTACAGTGCTAAATCACTTTCTTTACATACCATGAATGAATACAAACCTCCAATTTTCTTTTTGTTTACCTAAGAGTAATATTCTGAATTTGAACAGCATTTCAGCTGACAACTGACATATTAACATCAGTGGAGAATAAGACATTTCTGGTATTCATCATTTCAGGCAGGCTAAGCTAAAGGAAAAAGTTAACAAACTTGGAAAAGAAGTATACAAGCTGCTCAAAAATGAAGTTCAGAATTCATGTCTAATTTTCAACCTGACCAACACATTGCAATAAAGGTTCAGAACCTCCTGTTCTTACACGAGTGACACAATAATCCTTACCATTTTTAAGATGGTGCTTGGAAAGCTTTTGAAGGTTATCATTCTACATAGCCCTAGGCTGGACTCAAGAAAATCCCTTCCAATCTCCCGTTCATGAACTGTCACATCCTACCCACACCTACACAACATTGAACAGCAAAGATGATACATTTCCAAAAAGTTAGTAGTCTCTATTTTCTTAAAGGTAGGCATTTACAATTTAAGGCCGTTTATAAAAATATTGCTGAGACTCATCAGGTAGCACGTAGTCCTGAGGCTGGTTTGGGACCTCCAGCCCCTTCCTGTGCCAATAGCTTTTACCCTCCCACTGGATATCTGCGAGCTCCGCTTCTCTGGCCGCCTCTGTAGCACCCCGAACCCTGCCACTGACTGTCCCATTTGCTTCCCACGTCACTGCCATGCTGAGAACAAGGCCCACCTCTGCACAGGCTGCGCTGGGACATCACTGCCACAGCTGCTGCTTCCCTCAGGATACCTCACAGAATGTGTAGGAGCTATTTTCAGCTTCTTTCCTCACCTCAGCCATTATCTCAAAGCAGAAAACAGCAGCACAGCTGGACCCCATGGCAGGATTTGGCCAGGGCAGAGCAATGGTGTGACCAACATCCCTGTCTGCATGGCCACCTCTCAGCTGGGGGCTAAACACTGGCTGTGACAACAGGTTCACGTCACATTTCTGTTACCCAAAAGACCATTTTCCTTACAGAATCTTTTGCCCAACACATTTTATTGCCAATAGCAACAAAGCAGTATCTGTTCACACAAAATACAGGTACTGCTAAACTGAAAAAACCACCCAACCCCTCAGATCTCAGAGTAATTAGTATGTAGACATGGAAATTCTTAATAATACGTTAACTATTGTTGGAAAGATAATTTGTGGGAGTTCTCGAGCTCACTGGTTGGCATTGTTGAAAAGACAAAAAAGTTTAAAGCCTTTTTTTGCACACCATCCAATTTTTTATGCAATAAATCAGCTAGAAGTAGAGGCAAACTGAAAAATTTCTGCCATTTTATGCACCATGGAAACAAGAAACCTGTCAATCTGCAATTACCTATTCTACATCCATTCGAGATCAATTTCTGCTGTGGGAGTATAGCCAACAGGATCAGATCTACAACCTGTGTTTGTCATGGGAGGTGGACATTATTTATTTTTTGTTTCACTCTCAAATAAGTACAAATATTAAAACATAAATCAGATTGATGTCGGGGTGCATGTTAAACTGCATTACAGTCTAATAAAGGCTATAAACTTTTTTCCTCATGTAATTTCTTACAGCAATGTCAACAAGAGGATATAAAAATATTCAAAGTGTTCATCTATAAATTCCACTGTGATAAAAGTGCACACTGATTCCCTAAGTGATCTCATATATTCAGATTTTCTTCTAGAGCTGAAATATTGCTTGCTTGAGCCCTACAAAAGCTACTTATTTTTAACAGCTCATACTAATTTTGTATTTTTTCCTCATAAATTAAACACTGCCACTTTTTAAATTAGAGATAATATGTCTGATGGACTACTTTAGCCTGAAGGTTTATTGTGTTTAATTCAGAGCTTTTGTACCTTTCAAATGCTGATGCTCATTTGAGGATCAAATCTCTCAAAAATACTCAAAAACTCTCAAAAAATATTCAAAAATACATTTTAAAATCCTCAGTATATCAAGACCCTTAAAAGAGCTCACGTGCTTCAACATTATGTGCATCATGTTATCCCTTTCAGCGGGATTCCCCAAAGTCGTGCACAGCTTAAGTGCTTTTCTGTGTCGGGTTTGAAACTCTCATGTTAATTAAGTGTGCTCCAAGCAGAATTAATGGTTACGACTGCCTACAGTGCTCACGGCAGCTACAAGGCTCTCTCAGCTTTGACTCAAAACTTCATTAAAGCAGAATAAGCAGGACAGAACATTTTCAGTATCTCTGGCAATACAAAAGGCAGGCAAAGCCAGGTGAGGCGATGTGGACGGGGAAGGTTTAGATCCTCCTTCCAGGCACCAGAAGACTCAGCAGGGCAGGCGATACAGGCGTAACTCTGCTTCTTTGCAAGAAGGTAGTAGCTGAATGTGTAACTAGTTCTTCCCAAATGTTATCTCCAGTATCCCTGATTTTACCAGCATGCCAGGCAGCAAACTGGGGCAGGCAAAGAGCAGACATGTATGTATGACTGAACACATTGTTACTGTACTTACATACTAAAATTGGAGTGAAAACTCTTTCCCAAGATCCACATGATGGTGTGTCTTCATCCATGTGTGGCAGGAAGAGGTTTTGTGAGGCCTGATTACAAATTGCTACCCAGAACAAGTACTAATCATTTACCAGAGAAAACCATCATTGCAGAACAGTTACTCTCCACAGGTCTTCACAGCAGAATCAAGAAATTTTCTGGGGAGACATGTTATCCACAACTAATTATTTGGTTCCATACAGGCATAAGTGGGTGAAGCAGGAGCTCAGACTATTCAGTATACTTCCCTTTGGATTAAAATTCATTACTTATTAACTGCGTTTTAAATATGCACTATACGGCACAAAGAATATGGTCTTTGAAAAACTCCAATACTGATCAATTACATAACATTTCCATAACGATACAGGAACACAGAGCATTTTCTCCTTTACGTACTTTCATGTGATTTCTTAAATCCCAGATGGAGAAGAATATGTCTTCAGTCTAGCTCTACTTGAGGCACTACCAGTCTGACATTTTGCTTTCAGGTTCTAGCAACACCAGTATTGAGATCAAAGGCATTAAAACTTAGAAAATCTGAGATGTTAAGTCAAATTACAAAGACAGTATCTGAGAGCAAATGGAAGAACAGACAGACCTAATTAAGTAGCAGAAAAGGGGAAAGAAACAGAATGATAGGAGGGAAGATAGGAACAAATGTACAGAAGTGAAAGATTAAACAAATATTCTAGCATAATCAGATGGGTGTGAAGAAAAAACATTAAACATCGTTGAAAGCACAAATGTAGGGATATAAATTCAGACATAAAACATGTAGCTACATATAGTATGGGCATGGTCCCATTAACACTTACGCACATACAAGATTTTATTCACAACATTTGCATAAGCTAGAGGTTAATACTCATGTGAATAACATGTACAAGAGGTAGAAGGATTTGGCCTTTTGCTATTTTTCCTTGCGTACATCATGTATATCTGTAAAACATTTAAGCAGGCATTTCAACTTTGAAGAAGACAGAACTTGGAAATAATAGGACCTAAGGGAAACCTTTCCAGGAAAGCTGGTGGAATTGCAGTTCTACAAAGCACTGAGAGGAATACCCTAAGGACTAATTATTTGACAATACAACTAATGCTATTACTTTGAAGCATAATAAAGTTAAACCTGCAGCTTGCGTAGATGAGGAGTATTTGTTGGAGGAAAGCATAATCGATGCGTGCATCCAGAATCGGGGAATCCTAATTAACCCTCTAACTGCTATCAGCAGGAAGGCTAATAGCATCTCTGAAGTGGTTTAAGTGACTTAATCCTAGGGGATTGCTTCTGTTAATGAGACACTGACTGTTAGCTCTCCTCAGCCCTGTTTACAGTAATGAGGCACCTTTATAGGGCAATAAGCAACTGGTTTGCCTAATAACAGGCTGTGATTCTCGTGAGTGACAGAAGTTGTTGTCTGTGTGACACAAGTTATTTTCCTCATTCTACAGACAAGAAGCTGAAGTCCGGTATGTCACTTTCCATGATTCACTGGTTGGGCCAGGGACGGAGTTTATGGGTCAAGATCATTTAGGATGACACTACAATTCTCCTCTAGAAGGTGACATCTGATGCTTTACTGGGAATAGTGTTTTATAGAATGTTAAAAAACATGAAGCATAAAAAAACCCAAGAGAATCTGTCTTTAGTAATACAATAATTAAACTTCTTACAAAGTATTCTCATTTTGAAATTACAAAAAAAAAGGCATTAAAAGTCTTTAATCGAGCAATCAAGAACCTATGACCTTCCTTCTCCAAGAGTTTCTGGCTGTGGCTTGACAAAATGGCACAAAATCTCAGTATTATACATAGGGGTACCCAAAATATATGGAGCCAGGCTTTCCAATACTACTTCACTCATCTCAGATGGTTTAGCAGACTTATAGGCTATTATACTACCATTTCTATCCACCTCTGCCAGCACTGTGCCTCAGCTTCATCTGCAACACTGGAAAGATGCAAAAGACAGGCTTCCACAAGACTAAACAAAAATTAAAACCGATATTAAAAAAAAAAAACTTTAAGAGCAGTCCTCAAGAAAGCTACACCAGTCTTATTGTTTCATTTCTGCAAGTCATCTATGTTGCAAAGTGCAGCTAGAAATGCTTGTACCAAAATCAAATTAGTCATTTAGCACCATCCACAGCAACTATTTTACAAGACTTTTCTGCAGCATACATTGTTTCCTAAAAAATATTAAATACTCCACTGACCATATTATTTCAATGTTCAGACTTTGCAAACTATTGCAACATACACAAGTTTAGTTACAGAAAGGATGGATTTCAGAAGTCACAATATTGTGGGCTTCACAGAAAATATGTTTTCCTTGAAATGATACTTCAATATCCTTGAAGAAGGAATTACCTTTAGCCTATAAAATAGAATTTCTGGCAACACTCCCTAAAGTAGAACACACTGGCCTCTAAAAATAAGCCATGGTGCTATCAGCAGCCCAGATTACTTTTCTCTGGCAGAGAGAGCCCAATGCATTCAGAAACGACTGTGAGGGGCCACACCAGCCAGCAGCAGGTTCAGCCATCCCAGCTGCCCTGGCAGCCACCCATGCCATGACAAGGGGGTTGGCCTCGCCACCATCCAGCCTGGACACACCCTGGAAACAGCACCATAAGGCTGCCAGCACCAACAGGCAGCTGGTGGCATCTCCTGTGGCAGGGAATGCTGGAGGGCAGCCCCCTGCTCTGAGGAGGGGGCAGTGGTGTGGCCACCCTGAGTGGGATGGGAAGTCAGAGGGTGTATTTCTGTTTGTGTAAATGCGCACGTGTGTGTGCTTTCATATACGTGTACCTACATACACGCATCCATACACACATGTGCACGCACAGATGGATGCACATAAAATCACAGAACAAGCTGAGTTGGAAGGGACGACAAGGATCATTGAGTCCACCTCCCGGCCCTGCCCAGGATCACACCGAGTGCCTGAGAGCGTTGTCCAAACGCTTTCTGAACTCTGACAGGCTGGTGCTGTGACCACTTCCCTGGGGAGCCTGTTCCAGTGCCCGACCACCCTCTAGGTGAAGAACCTTTTCCTGATACCCAACCTAAACCTGCCCTGGCACAACTTCAGGCCATTCCCTCGGGTCCTGTCCCCGGACACCAGAGGAAAGAGATCAATGTCTGCCTCTCCTCTTCCCCTCGCGAGGATGCTGAACGCTGCAATACACGCACACACAAATGCATACATCCATACATATATAGACACAAGCACACAAACATATATATACACACACACGTGTGTGCGTGTGTCTATAGATGGATGGATGGATGGATGGATGGATGGATGGATGCGTTTGTGTATGTAAATATTTGTATCTGTGTCCCTCGCTGCGTGTCCCTGCGCCACCCTGGCACCAGCCCCGGCCGAGCCTGCCCGCGCAGCCGCCGCCCCTCCCGCCGCCCGAGGCCTGAGGCGGGCGGGCCGCATTCGGTGGCGCCCGGCCCGTCCGCACAGCCCTCCGGGCGGAGAGCCCAGGCCCCGGCCCCGGCCCC
>VWPU01015313.1:0-17830 GCA_013398955.1 Callaeas wilsoni
TCCTTGTGCTGGGGGCACCAGAAGTGGTGCTGCAGGAGGGCTCTCAGGATGGCAATAACCAGTCATGAATATGACATTTCTTGCTGCCAGTTTTTTGTGTTTGCAGCAGACACTGTCCCCACGCAGGGTTGCCAAGGGGCTGGTTTAGAAAAGCGTGCTCGGTTTGCCATCCCTCATGCAGACTGAGACTTGAACTCTACCTGCTCCTTTTCAAGATTATGCAGACAGTTTAAGTCCTCCTTTCACCCCTTTTCTGAAAGATTTTTTTCCCCCTCCATACACTTCCCACTCCTTTTACCACTGAAAATGACAATAAAAGAAGAAGCACAGCCCCCAGCAGTGCGGGCCGAGGTTCCACATACCCGTTACCACCAGAGTGCACAGCACAAGGAGAACAAGCAGATTAAATGCAATTCTTCCCCAAGTTTAAGGCTAACAGACCTTTAGCATTTACAGAATGCTTCCAAGTCACTAACCCTGAAGGACTACTGGGATGGAAAATATCACCCTGCTGCTCTCAGCACTGCTGGATAAGAGAGGCGCACTGAGGATGGTTCTCCATTCTCACTTCAACATTGAAACAAAAAGACAGACATTACCAAAAGCACTAGTAAATAAAAGTGTTATCCAGGCAGCAAAATACACATGAATTCAAAAGAGGTTTGGAGTCAAAATCTCCCAACTTAAGTGTCAGGAATGTCTATAAATACCTATGATGCAGGAAGTTGGACCTTCTGAAAATGATGTATTACAGATATTCTTCTTTTTATCATCAATGAGAACGTTTTTGAAACAAAATGCTGTTCTATGCATGCCCTTCATTTTCACAGAACCGCAAAAAATTTCTGTATTACCTGTTTTAAGCAAAGAGAACACTGTGTTGTTAAATACAGTGTGCTATGCAAGTTTGATTTATCCTTTGGCCAATGGAAATACAAAACCCTGGAAAGGTCACCCGTTTCAACTCTTCCCCACACAGTTAACAATAAGGGAAAGAGAAGAGCAGTAAACAAGGAAGATAAGTGAAATTTTCAGCAATGCATTTATGGAATATTGAAAAGGTCACAGTGTATAGTGTATTCCCCTAATTCTTTGAATATATGAGGCTCTAAAATTCAAAATCTCACTGAAGGTGGTAATGAGAACAGAACAGAAATGCAAAGCTATTATTTTGACAGTTATTGTAATGACAATATGAAATGTTATAAACTTAATGTATTCCAAGGGAATCTGTCACCTTATATACTGATATTTATTTCTAAAAGCAATAACAATCATCATACACATACCTGGAGGCAATTAGATCCTATAGATTTTATGTATAAAAATCAGAGTTGCAGAAATGCTTTGCTTTCAATTCTAACTTGTAAGATAAAATGCAACAGAACAAGTAGTCTTATAAAAACATGGAATTGTTTCTTTCTTTGTATCCTCTGCCACCAGCAGCAAGAATTTAGGCAGTGTGAGGTTGGACAGGAGGAGTTTTCCTATGCCTTCAGGTGAATAAATTATTTAGGTGATGCTCAGTTCTGCAGCAAATTTGAAAATTAGACAAATTTCATAATATTTATAGAAAATTACCTAATTTACCACTGACAATAAACTGCTTAAGCTCATGTGGGGCCAGGAGAAGACTTTTAATTTCATTTTAATGCACACAGTTAACACCGCAATAACTATCAATACCAGAGATAAACGGAAAGAAAACCCCTGTCATTTGAATTTAGTGGCTGACTTCTAATTTTACAGTTAGGCTGATATTGTAGGAATACTTTGTTGGGATTAGCTAACTAGAACAGCTATTCAATAATTCTTAGAACTGCTTCTGTCTTTATTAAATTGATTGGGAAAATGATGCAACTGGCAGGAGAGAGTTGAGACCATTTCAGAACAGTGACCTCTTTTATTCTGTTCATGCTCACACTGCTTTTATTTTCTGTCAGGGAAACCCCCAAGCTAAAATCCTGTGAAACTTGGCTTCAAGTCCAAATTAAGAGCATAATTGAAAAGCCCTACCCAGGTCACCTTCCTGTCTTTGATTTGAGCCAACTCAAAACAATCATTCCATCACTTATGCTGTTTTCTATAAATGTGAATGATAAAAAAATATAATCCTTAATTACCTTAAATGAAGGCAAACGAGTGTATTTATATTTTTCCTTACTGTTCTCTGATGCCTTATTGTAGCTATAAACAAGTTTTAAAGGAAGTTTGGGTGACAAATTTCCCCACACTTGCAGAATACAAGATTAGGTCACAGTATTCTCTAATTTATTGTCTCTTAATTTGCCTTCTTTCTGCAGCAAATTTGTGGTCCTTAAGCCAGTGTTATTTAAAGAGTCCTTTTTATTATTTCATTTCTGCAGTTATAAATGTGAGCTAATTTGATTAAGCATTTGTTCATATTATATTTCTGTCTCTAAATCAATTAGAATCTTGTTTCTGCTGAGGATATCTAATTCTCTCCTCTGCTTGCTACAACTTACAATTCATATTCCACTTCCATTCTCAGTTTTTATCTAAAATTGCTGTTCCTGCAAACATTCTTGGCTTGTGTCCGCACCTGCTCAGAAGTCTACATAAATCCAACACAAATGAAGTTTTAAAGCAGCCAAATTAATTCGTTGGACATCTCTGAATAGATATGTTTAAAAAAATAATAATAAATCAGGCAATATTAATTCTGTAATATTTGGAATAATTCTAAGATCATTCATTTGTTAAACATGTTGATTTACCATGTAAAAATTGCCGGAGATTATCCTTTATTGAGATAAGGAGCCATAGCCTTTGAAACAAGGATAAAATGTGGTGAAGGTTTCTGTCTATTTTTCTGTGACAAATTTCTTCCTCAGTCATAAAGCAGAGCATTAATGGACACGTGCAAGGAAGCTTTTCCAATTTCTCCCTGCATTATATATGTCTTCAGTGTCATTAGTTCTTCTCTTAGATGAATATTAAAATTTAAACCAAAAGGCTTCCTCCTTCCTTTAACCTTGAAGTTCTCCGTTTTCACTGTGCGGGTGGATGAGCCTTGGGGGAAGCAGTGGGGAGCAGAAGTCCTGGCGCAGTCCTGGTGTGTTCCTGATGTCCTCAGTGGCTGAGGAACACCTCCTCCAAGTGCAAGTCAATCCAAAGGAAAGGGAAGAGCATCAGGGCAATTCCTCCCTCACCAGGGCACAGAGGATGGCCAAGAAAAGCTCCTTTGGCGTCCAAACTACTCCAAGTTTCTCTTTCCATCTGAGTCTAGACAATAAGACTCTGCACTGAAAGAATTAAGAGTGGTGTGATCAGCACAGTAAAGACCTCGAATAAAAATTAATTAATAATACTGCGCTTTTTTTCTTTTTTTTTCTTTTGGTAGAGACTTCTCAACTGCAAAGCCACAGTGAGGGGTTTCAGACATAAATACTCCTTGACGTGTTAAGTACTGGAGGAAGCAATACATGTCAGAGTAGCCACATAATTAATGTAGCAGGGTACAACAGGAAGGCCTCTATTTTTGGCTGCTTTCTAGCAGGGAATACACAGCTCACATTTGCTTTAAAACGTTAACATTATGTAAATCAACTGTATTAATCCTAATTTCCATGCAGTCTTGTCACTCCTAAAGGGTTTTTTTCCCCTCTGTTTATTACTATCAGGGAGGGAACAATAGAAAATGATGGTGTATCCTGCCAAAATATAGCGGCTACATTCCGTGTTGTCCTGATTTGCCAGTGTTTTAACAGATCCACTTCCACGGGATGTCTGAGGGTATTCCTGTAGCACAGTCAGAATTTGAAACCCAAACAAAACCATTCTTCATAACTGAAAGTGTTTCACAACTATTTGTCCTCCACCTTTGTTCAAAAGCCTCAGAGAAATGCTTCCTGTTGCCACTGATTTGTAAATACTGCCCATCCTTTAGATGAAAAGCTTACAGGAAAGAAGCAGAAATCATTTCACTGTACAGAATAGTGTGGTTTTTTAAAAGGGTTTTTGTTGTGGACTTTGTAAAGTTTCTGTAAAGAGTCTGCCTTTGACCACGGACGATGTCAGCAGGACACGACCCCGTGCACGAGTGGCA
This sequence comes from Callaeas wilsoni, assembly GCA_013398955.1. Lineage (NCBI taxonomy): Eukaryota > Metazoa > Chordata > Aves > Passeriformes > Callaeidae > Callaeas > Callaeas wilsoni. The sequence goes on from VWPU01015313.1 coordinate 4,070, forward strand.
TCATCCAAGACAAGGCAGTTAAAGTCCCTTTTACCGCCATTGTTTCTATGCATTGACACATTAGAAATTCATCTCCACCCTCATCGTTATACTGGAATCGAATCTGAAATGTAGAAAGAAAATTTTGGCGATTTCCTTTTGCTTAAAAAAAAGGTTAAAAATAAATGTTTCAAACTCCTACAATATTTCCTCTTTTTCATCTCGCACCCCTGCCTCAGGCAATTTGAGATTTACATGGACTGTGGGTTCCAGCAACTGTCAAATATTGTGAAAAGAAACTAAAACCCCCAAAACCAACGACCAAAACAACAGCAAAAGCTTTTTCATCACTGTTAATTTTCTTGCCAGTCACTAAGGAAAGCTCCCCCTCCAAGCAGGGGCCAAGAACTGACCTGTCCTCCTGCTCCCCCAGAATCTGTTTCAATCATTTTGGCCAAGCCCCTTAGGGTGCCCTTGGCACTAAAATAAGACACTGCTTAGTTATCCACTTGAGAACTCTCGCCAAACACTTTTCTCTTTTCCCAGAGGAAATAAAAAGCCTAAAGATATATTTAGAATTGCTCGACTTAGCTTTGCTTATTAAATATTTATTTTGATAGAGATCACAATAATGTAAGTTCAGTTTGATTCTAGTCACAAGTCCTGAGCTGAGGTATGGTTTGGCTTTTTTTTTTTAAAATTTATTTAATGCACTAAGCAAATGATCTTCTCTTGCAACTGTATTATTCTGCTTTTCTTGGAAAATCTGTGTCTAAAATATGCAGACGCAGCAAGAGAGAGATCATCTTCGGATTGTGGAGACAGAAAACAAATATTATATTTCGTGCAATATCAACAGAAATGGTTACATTTCTGAACAGCAATGTAAGCACTGCACATTGACTGGAGAAAGTCAGAATTTACCTGTGGTATTGTTAGGCCTTTGTGTCTGGTCTGATTTATAGATAGAACTCTCCTTTTTTTCACCTCAAATTATTTAAGTTATATATAATTATTCAAAATTAACTACAAGGAGTGACTGGCATTTGTCACTGAAGCAGAATAATTTACAGGTATCGTAGTAGAATATTCATGAGAAATGCAGGCTGTGACCAAAAAAAAAAAGGAGTATTGCTCTCTTATTGTGGAATAACTCATGAGAAGATCCATTAGGCACTGCACCTACTGGTCTATTGATTCCATATTTTAAGATCATCGGTGTAAAAAAGAAAATAAACTACCCAAAAAAGCTTTACTGGGGTTGCCTGGAGCTCCATCATAGCAGAACACAGTAGCAATGACATAATAATAAGGGAACCTTGGGGGAAACTGAACAGTACTTCAGCAGTATTACGAGCTGACATACAAGAAGAAAATCCATCTATGGAGGGGTAAAATAAAGAATTTAAGGGAAGAGGGAGATTCCCAATATCTTCAAAGTAAATAAATAAATCAGTGCTGACATTTCTTAAAAACATAGGGGAAAGGATAGGGATGCCTGAAGCTGCCAAAACACCACACTGACTGAGGCAAAGACAGTTTTAAAGTCAAAGGGAAGAGAAAAAGCAGTCCTGGATAAAAATTCATGTGGAGATTTCAAAAAGGTGGACAACAATAACAAAACGATCCTGCAAATGAGCCTTAATAGTTCATTAGCCTGAATAAGCTGATGCACTGAAAAATAAGTGCAAGGCTTATTTGTTTTTCTCTACCTGTTGCTTTTCATAACCTGCACCATGATGGAAATAAAAGTGAGATTTCTAGAGGGCATTTGAAAAAAAAATCTCATTTGCCATAGTCTCTTAAAACTCCCCAGTAAAATTGCACTAATTAGATTTAATGGCATCGACCACGCTGGGATAGATGCAGCTCATACATTAAAGGAGGAGATTTGCCGTAAACTTGGTTGTGTGTCTGCTGAGAGAGAGAGATGAAACCAGCCCTCAGCAGCCTCTAAATGCTAAGACCCCTTTTGAAATCAAAGCCTACGTGATGTTTCTCACTTAGAAGCAGAGGAAAACTTGTGCTGGAAGAAGGCTCCAGAAATCACCCAGTCCAACCTCCCCCTCAAAGCACAGGCAGCTTCAAAGCAGGACTGTGTTAGCCAGGGCCTTGCCCAGACAAGTTCTGAAAAGCTCTGTGCATGGAGATTTGCCTGAGCTGTCTGGGTCCTGCTCCAAGCAGCTCTCATGGTGATGAGATTTCTTGTGTGCAACTGGAATTTTCTTTGCTGTGGCTGCCCCTGCATCCCTGGCAGTGTCCAAGGCCAGGCTGGATGGAGCTCTGAGCACCCTGGGAGAGTGGAACATGGCCCTGCCCATGGCAGGGCCTGGAACAAGATGAGCTTTAAGGTCCCTCCCAACCCAAACCATTCTGGAATTCTATCCCACATGCAAGTTTGTCTTTGTTAAACTTCTTGAGGCCTTTAATGAAGGGGTTGGGGTGAAGGGGACAAGCAAGATCCATCCCAACAGTCCTGTCCTGATGCCTGTCCACCAATAACCCCACTTTGGGAAATTTGGCTGAAATGATTTATTTTTCTCCTGCCACAAACCCCACTTTGGGAAATTTGGCTGAAATGATTTATTTTTCTCCTGCCACAAACCCCACTTTGGGAAATTTGGCTGAAATGATTTATTTTTCTCCTGCCACAAATCCTTTGCCATTCACTAAACTAGATGTCTTTAAAGACTCAGAAAAGGTTTGTGCAAAATCCTCTAAATCTTCAGCCGTAGCAGTGGGAGAGATTAGCCATCTATTCTGCACAGCTGAGTGATATGCAGTTTAAAATACTTCTCAGATATTCTGTTACCAGATTTGTTTGTTTGATTTCAAATAACTTTCTTCTGGTTTATCATCTTTTCAAGGCCTAAATTACAGTTCCTCCCTTGGCAATTAACAGCCCTAACTTTTATTTATCCAAACCACCAGGCATTGCTTTCAGCAGTACTTAATAATTTCCATCTCATTCTTCCTCTATTTGCTAAAAAGCTGCCTTATCCCACTGGGATTTGGCCGAACCATATCTACAGCAGTAGAGTATTCCAGTTCTTCAACAATGCTTGACTCTCAAGGAAGAGAAGCCAGGAAAAGTTAAGAGAAGGTGTTGCCTTTAGGAATCACTATTTATGTATTTGCCAAAAATAATGGTATCAGTGATGAAATCCAGTTAAACGTTGCTATTCATTTCCTGAACTGCAAGAACCCAGTAGGAATTCTATGCTCTAAATGTTTCTTTGGATTTCTAAAGAAATTGGATATAAGCACAGACTTCCTACACGACACCAGGCACATCACACACATTTTAGAGTACTGAGATCTCCTTTAGAGCCACATTTCCAGGGAGCTCAGAACATGCCACTAAGTGTTTGAACATAAACCACTGGCAAAAGTTCTGGTCGTATACATTAGTGACCCTTTATTCTTTTTTTTTTAACTTGACAGCAGACAAGCCCTCCCTGCCCTAATTGTCATTTAATCTTCATCCATTTTAGTTATTGCAAAATGGAAAGGACACAGACTGCAGCTGTTTTCTTCTTTTCTTTTTTGATTTTCATCAGAACTCCTTATACCACTGTGGGCTTCCAAGCAGGGGTTCAGAGATGCAGCGAGGCAGGAGTCAGAGCGAGGAAATGAATTATTTATTAAATTTACAATACCGTTTATATATTCTAGTTCTATAAAGCAATTGAACAGTGCTCACACTTCTCCTGGGGTGACTGGTCAAAATCTCAGACACCCACTTAGAAATGTTTTTTCCTAATATAATGTACACAAGGTCAGAAGATACCAGATATGAATGCTATTTACAAAAACCCTATCTATTGTTTACATAGCTTACACAGCAAAGGAAAAGTTCTCACAGAATGAATGCAAGAAGAGAAAATTTCCCTGCTAACAGCATTTCAGCATCCACATACCACCAACATTCTCCATTTCTTTGGCGTACCAGTTTCCTGGAATTTGCTAGTCCACTTTTGACTCCTGAGTTTCATATGCTTATATGAGCCTATCACAATTTGCTATGGAAAATGTCAATGACCTTGTAAGGGTTTTACATAAAACATCTACATTTCTTTAGTGAAAGAATAGAAAGACAATTTTTTTTTTTTAAATAGTAACAAAAGACTTAACAAAGAGTAAGTCCAAGCTCAGGGAGCTTTCAGTGAAGGGTAAGCAGGAGCTAAATTGAGGAACTTAAGTGTTTATGTTCACAGACCTTATGTAAGGTTATGGTGCTCCTATTCTGCTTTATTTGGGACTTCATGCATGGATTTGAATATGATTTCCCATCCCGTTGTCACAGCAGAGCTTTCCAAACCTAGGTTGGTGGCTCATGTCTGCGTTGCTCGAGGTTTATTGGGTGACAGTACAATAGCAGTAAGGTGCGCTGTGGGTGGCCCATGGACTTCCCAGGGAAGCCAGTTCCTTGGACAGCTTTTCCTCGTGGAGCTGGAGAACACTCTCGGAATGCAGCCAAAGCAATAGCCAAAGTGTGGTTCATTCCCTCATCCAGGAAACCCTAATCTCAGTCTTGGGGCAGCACATCGAGAAGTGGATTTTAGGGAGACCCAACAGCAGTGACCAGCGCAGAGAGGCCAGAGGGACCCCTGGGTAATTCCCTAATTCCAGGCTATTGCTCCCTGCACGACCCACGGCCTATCAGACACGGGCAAAACAATTCATGTGCGTGCCTGGTGAAGCAACCCGGAGTCTGCAGCCACCGTTAGCGGTGACGGGCACCACATGGAGGTGCCCAGGGCAGTCCCCACAAAGGTCACTCGTGAAGCACATTCCAGCTCATTGCCCTGCCTTTGAGCACAAATCCAATTACTTCTGTTTTGCATGTCAGGATCTTCAGCAGCAGCGCACAGCAGAGAGCCAAACGTACCTAGGTGACACTTCCTTAACTGTAGGCAGATCTGATTAATGAGGCAGGGCTGGAATTAACTTTTTTCTTCACGTCAAGAAGATTTCCGGAGTAGTGCAAAATTCCCCTTCTGATGCTGTTCATTCCCATTTAACTACTGCCAAGCACGCTGAAAGCTAACACACTTCTCAGGCTGCACCAGCCAGCCATCCGTGTCTTATTATCCCTGTAAATATAATGAGATATGATTTGATATTAACGGCTGCAGACTTATCTCCTTAGGTTGGAAATGCAGCTCCCGCTGCAGTTCCAGCTAACTGGGAGCATACCCAGTGACTTCAGCTGATGGAAATCAGAGGAACGTGGATATCTTAAAGACAGCTTCATAACTTATAAACATGACATTTAAAAACGTTTAGTGCTTGGATTAATACTGGAAGCACTGCTTCTTCCTGCTAGCAATGTTCCTCACACACACAGCCACAAAGTATTAAACCAGCTATCAGTATAAATAACTGGTTAAAAAAATAAAAGTCTACTCAAAATTAGGCAAACTCTTTCCAAGAACATTTAAATTACTATCAGTGTTTAAAGATTCCAAGGCCACTTAGTGACATCCTGTGCATTTCCCTGCTCCAAGGACAGTCCTGACTATGCAGCATCACATTACTGGGCTAATGGAGCAGTCCCAACATTTTATTTTCAAATTTTCATTTCCAAGTTACATCTAGATATAAAATTCAAACTGTAGGGAAAATCTGGCTGTTGAAAGAAGCCAAAGGGAATCCTAGCTTTGCGTTGGAGCCCTCCATGGAGCTCCCAGGCCACCCAGCCTGCAGACCCTCTGTAACTCTCTCTGTAACAAGGCAAGCTCTCAAACTGATCAATCCACACAGAGGACAAACTTCTGTTATGAGTTGTGCAATGAAATTTAATGTTAAAAAGATTAAAAGGTTATTTGGCCACAAAGGCAGAAAATAAAAATTAATTTAAAGCAGAAAGGAAAAACAAAGCTCTTCCCATCAGCTACACAGATTTCCTGCCTAACCCTATAACCACAAATACAGGATTTTTTTCATTATTTTCTTAATTTCTTTGTGTTACTTATTTACATAAATTTATGCATAATCAGAATTGTGAATGCCAATACTCACAATCTGTTATAACTTAATTAAATATATTTTTTCCTGAATTGGATCCTACTGGTTTTCTTCCCTATTTTCAAATGGTTTAAGGAGAGCAAACCTGTCTTGATGCACCCACTTTCATCTGTCTTTAGACTTTTTCCTCTTGACTGAACCTCCCAGGCCCAGGCATATTCAATTAATATACTCACACCTCATTCCTGATTTTCTCTCAAAGATATTAACTTCCAGCTCCAAGTGATGCTCTCAGTTGAGAGCTCAGGTTGTCAGCAGTACCCAAGCCAAGGCAAATTAAAAGAAACCCCACAAATCTGTTAATGCAGTAATAAGTGCTCCCAGAATAATTCAATTATGTTAAAATCTGGTCAACTAGAGTACTTGAAGGACTGTGTTACCAAGGTGTATTTCCCAAACAATATTAAGGTTTGTATATTTTAAAAATATATACATTTCCCAGAGGAGCATACCCCTGCTGGAGTTCAGGTGTCAAGGGAGGAGTTCTGAAAGTACTTTTAGATTTCAACACTCCTAGAAATAGCAAGAGAAGAACAAGAAACTCCTTTATCTTTTTCTAGCTGGAAATTCTTATTTCCCCTATGCAGCTTCAATGAGCCATTAGGAAAGGAAAAAGCAAAAGCATTTCCTAAAAATTCTATTAAATATTTCTGGTTGTTATAATCTGAAATACATTGTTAAAATCATGGACTTTTTCTTTGAGCCATATGGGAAACTGAATTGAAGACCTACTCAAAGAATAATATTTTATTCATTAAGATAATAAGTTGCATTTTTTCATCTAATTATTTAAAAGGCTGCTTACAAACCTTCCTCCAATGTACTGAAAATTATTTTTATAAGCTTAATATAGACTTATGTTAAAGTTTGCATTAACAGAGCCAACAAATAATGTGTTTTCCCTTGGAAAATGTTGTTACAATAAGTGTGCTTTATCAATAATATATCACAAGAACTCCACTGCGTCTTGATTTGAATTCTAAAACTCATTCATTATTGACCATAACTGGAAGAAAAAAGAAATATTTTATTTCAAGCTGCATATGGCTACATTTAAACTAAATTTTAGGTCTCTACGTATTCAAATTAAATTGTTCGTAACAACTCATTGTCCTGCTCTGGAGAGCAGGTCAGAATTCTTGACTTCAGGAATTCAGTGTCTCAAATATCAGAGAGCATAAATCAAGCAAAAGCATAACCTGAACAATCTCTGATTTTTATAGTGCTATGAACAACCTGCAATTATAACCAGATAAATTATTTATATATTAGAATCTAATTGAATTTTCATTTTTTCTTTCTTGTGACAAGAGGGGTGAAAAAATCTAATTTTTCTGTAGCACAAAACACATAAAAAGTACTTGCGGATTTTGCAATTGCAGTGGCTGATATGGCTGTGGCTTTTTTTGCCCCAGAATTTAACTCTCTCAGTTCTTCAGAGTTTTATTCACCTGTCAGGAGGCACATGGATGTTACACTGGAGTCAATTATGACTCGAATTTGGATGACCCCTCATTATTCTCACTCAAACAGATCCCATCAGAGTGCTGGAGAATAGTTTCTCATTATTCTGAAATTATTTCACTCAAAGCTCAACACATAAAATCAGTGACTTTCCAGAAGTTCACATTTGGCTATTTTGCCTCTTTAGCTCCATGATTTCTCTCTCATCATACACAGTTTCCTTTCTTATAGGAAACTGTACCCATCCAATTTTGCTGCTGATATTCAGCAAACATTACCTCTAGACAAAATAGGTTTTTCACAAATAATCTTTTTTAACTACAAACAAGGATTTTAATTCAGATATTGCAAAAGCAGGAAGGGGAAGGATTGGATTCTGTCCCACACATGGAGCACCCTTTAAGCAGACTGAATATTCAGTGATTTTACATCACCAGCTTGGTGTGTCAGACCCAGATCATTTATTTCATGGCACTGTTTGAAGTGCATGTGTTGGTTTGACTGTTTAAAAAGTCAGCTCATTGGAATCAGTCCATCTTCAATTTGTTGTGCTGTTGTGTCCCAAAGGAAATGAAAGCAGGTGCTTCAGAGAAGGGCTGCAGGTCCTGGATGAACTGATACAGCCCTGTTTGCTCTCCATCAATATTCTGCAGTAACAACTGGCTCATATTTGACTTCAGAAGTGAAGAGCAATGTTAATTACAGAACTAATTTTGGAAGAGTTTTTAAAATTTACAGTTCTGGATAAATTTTAACCCCTCTCCCACTCAGGGTTCCTCCTGAGAAGCACCTACATTTTATTTATTATTGCTTCTTGAATACAAATATCAGGACCGGATCTAAGGATAAGGTAAATTCTGTTTATCTCAAGTTAAAATGCAGTGTTAGAACATCAGTGATTAATAGCAATTAAGTAGCAATCAATTGAAAGAACAACTAAAACATGCACAGAAAAAAAGTTAAATAAATCCTCATAAAATTTCTCTCTGTTGCTGCTAATGCTGTTTTCTCCAAGTTTGGTAATTTTACAAGAAAAGAAAGTGCTAGGTAATGTGTAATTATATTTTGTGCATCTGTAACTGATGCACAAACTGTGATACTTTGTTATATTACATCTTTAGGAGGTATATAATACAATTCACTGGAGCAATTGAAATTAAAAATGTATATGCAAGGCTTAAGTACTCAAAGGAGAGCCCTAACTAAAACAAATCATGGTGCTGAAAATTTAAAGAGTTGCAATTACGGTGCCTTTGTGCTCCTTGGATAAGCCAGGTTTGTGCAGCTGAGCCTCTGCTGTCAGCGTTAGACAGAGCTCAGCACCTCGGCGAGTGTTCTGAGGGTGCAAATTGTAAATAACTGCTGTTACTTGGTCCTACTAAACATCAAGAAGTCCTGCTGCAAGTCTTTGTGCTGAGTTGGCCGTGCCTCTTGCACCTGGAGATGCCTGTCCTGCTCTTCGCCTTGCCTCATCTCCCGCCTCCCATTCCTGCAGAGCCTCTGGGACGATCAACGCAGCCTCGCTCGCGCTCGTCACTGCTGTGAAATCCCTGGTTTGCCCCGCTATATTAATACACCGGCACGCTGGCCGGGCTGAGATGGCAGCAGCTTGGTCCAGGTGTGTCCCACACAAAGGGAGAGCACCCCGGGGCACCTCGGTGCCTCGCTAGCCAGCCGCCCAGCCCAACACAAAGGGAGAACACCCCGTGGCACCGCGGTGCCTCGCTAGCCAGCCTCCCAGCCCGGGCGGTGCAGGGCACGGAGCCCAGCGTGCCTGGGGCTTGTGGATAGCCTAGGCGCGGCCAGAAATAAATGAGCAGAGGTGACCCTTCGACCGATGTTCCAAGGATTTATTAAGCTTCCTTGAAGGGGGCCGGATGCGAAGAGGGCAAGGCAAGGCACGCAGGGGCTTTTTAAAGGATGCAGGGAAGGGGGCGGGGTGACACGGCAGGGACCCATAAGGAAGAGGAGAAAGGCGGGACAGGCCAGGACACCTTCCCTTAGGGGACACAAGGGGTGCCTGTCAGCTGTCGACAGAACCGCCCCTCAGGAATCCTAGGAATTCAAAGGCAGAAGCCATCTTCACAGAATGGGGGTTTACTCTTTGGTACCAGCCCACCAAACCTCTGTTTCTGGGCTCTGTGGCCCCCTGGTTGGTTCATTCACCACAACACCCCGCTTGTGCTCTTCCCCCACTCCTACTGCACCCAGATGGAGTCTGGTGCTGCTCCTAACTGGAGGAACGACACTTCTCCACTGTCCCAGAGATTTTAATCCTCCCACAGACAACATTCGCAGGCAGGTAAAGCAGAAAAACTGAGTTCTGTCAAGTCCCCAGACCAAAAAGTTGGAATTTAACTCTTAGGATACACACGTCCATGGCTCAGCTGCTCTCCTCCACTGCTTTAGAGTCAGAGGCTTCAGAGCTGGACTCTTTAAAGAAGAGAAATGGGCCCCTTCCACATGATCCATGTCATCCTGCAGTGAGTGTCTTATGGTCACACAAGTTATGCTGCAAAATTTCCTCCTGGTCAGCTATAAAGGCAGCCTCAAGGACTGTTCCAATGACACCCATCCCTCAGGTGACACCCAATTTATGAACATCTCCAGTTACATGAGATTACTCCCATTCTACAAAATCAAAATCTTCTGGTGATCCAGATCAATAATTTCCACCTTCCAGAGAAAGGCCTTAGACTGATAACATTTGGAAGACTGAAGCCCTTTGTGTATCAGAACGTGCTAGAGGGAAGATGGAGTGGGACAATTCATCAGGAACTGCAGTGCCAGGACAAGGGGGAATGGATTCCCAATGACAAAGGGGAAATTCAGGTCAGGTATTGGGAAGGAATTGTTCCCTGGGAGGATGGGCAGGCCCTGGCACAGGGTGCCCAGAGAAGCTGTGGCTGCCCCTGGATCCCTGGCAGTGCCCAAGGCCAGGTTGGACATTGGGCCTTGGAGCAGCCTGGGACAGTGGAAGGTGTCCCTGCCATGGCAGGGGTCGGATGGGATGAGCTTTAAGGTCCCTTCCCACCCAAACCACTCTGGGATTCTCTATCAGCTGTACAAAAGCAGAGCTGTAGCTACACATATTCCTTAATCTGTCTTTTGACTGCAGCTATAAATACATTCCAGTATTTGAGCTCTTTTCTCCTGCCTGATGCACTAATTAATAGTCAGCATATAAAATAACAATAATAAAATCAGAAAGGTATTTCTCTACCAGAAAAAAAGCCCAAACAAAACCAAACAGCATCCTCCACATGCTGATAGTGTTTGAACACCCAGGAGCAGAACACAGCATCATTAATATTTTCAGTGCCTGGTACTTTTTTTGTGCACAGGACATGGTTACAAACAGTCAGGATGCAGCAGCTGAAAGAAGCCTTTGTCAAGGAGCATTCCGGGCTGCTTAAATCTGATCTACCATGATTATGCTTTTGAAACTGCCGTGAGCAGCTCAGTAAGACACATGTGAAGGAAGTTATTGCACAGGAAAGTTCGGCTTTTTACAGCACTGCCATCAAAATTTACTGGTGCATTAAAGGTCCTAATTTGAAAATAAGTTTTCTGCCTTTTTTATGGTATGTGATATTTTATAGAGATTACACTCATGGAGGAACCTGGAAACACAGTAATTAACAACTTAAAGATCTCCTAAATGCCAAAGCTATTCCATGGGCTGACCGAGAACATTAAAAAGTCATGAATGATGTCAGAGAACATATTCCCCAAGATTAAATTATTCCTGAAGGAAAGATTAAAGCAGTTTACGGGCTTATATCTAGGACCAAAAATAGTCATGAAAAAAAACCGACGCAAGTAACCAGAATAAAAATAAAAATGTACTGTGACGCGGGCAGAAAACAGTTTTTAATATCTTCCACCTTTGTTGGCTGATGTGGAAATTTATAATAAATGGCAGTACAAGGGTTGGTTTTTCAATGTGTGAAAAAAGAAGCCAATGTTGTACATATTTTTCTGTCTCCTCAGACCATCCATGCTAGACCTTGTTGTGAAAGAAAAGAAAGGAAGGGAAAAGAAGAAGGAAAATAGAAGCTCCATGATTCTTGTTTTCCCTTGGAGCTGTTCAGAGCCCTCCTGGAACAAACTCCAGGTTCCCTGGCCAAAGCCAGCAGCAGCCCAATACAACTGGTGGGTTCCAAGATCATTGGCAACCAATGGCCTGGCGATTAGAGGGGCAGTAACTCATCCAGAAAACCCACAAAGCCTTCAATCAAAGAAAGAAGCACAGATGCAGGACTATATGATGGACCAAAACTCTCTCTCGCTTCTTTTCTGCACAAATCTAATTATTGTCTTCTTCGAGGTGTTCCTTTTGCTGACTTGACTTTAACAAATCACTTCCCTCTGTTGGTGGATGCTCACATGAATAAAAATCTCTGCTTTACTCCAGCAGACTCTTATTTGGGCAACAATAAATATTTACTGATCCAGAATGCTGGGCAGTCCTTACAAATGAACGTGGATTTATTTCACATTTGATGGCCATTTTCTGTGGTCTCCTCATTAGCTGAGAAACCAAGAAAACCATGTCGAAAGTGAAATGCTTTCATGAAAATGAAAGGCTGGCTGATCCTTCTTGAATAAATAAAAGAGTGAAGTAGGAGTTAACAGTAATATGAACAATGAAAGTTTTAAAAGGAAGAAAATTTTTAAAATACAGAAAACACCACGTTTTACCTAAAACTTGACAGGAATAAGTTACAGTGATTGGAGAGGGGAGGGAGGGGGGTTTGCCAATGAAGTGATTCAGCACAAAGAAAGAAAGAGAGCGATTCACACGTCCCTTCCTCATTTGCACAGGTGAATTTATCTCGGTTTGCATCCCCTTTGCGTGGAATGCTAAAGGCACCCCGGGGAAATGCCCCGCGAATCTCTCGTGTACAACAAAGCACCTTCACAGCTGTAGCCAGGGTGCTGGGGGGAACAGCTTAGCTTAGAGGAACCTCCCTCCTGTCCCTACACCTCCCAAACCCCTGAGAGGGTTTGAGTTATCCCTCACCTGACAGCAAAGAGAGCCCCTCTTTCCTCAAAAAGCAAATACTGAAACTTGGAAAACAGAGGGCTGCTTATTTCTCCTCAGGACCCTTGCACACTCGTTATCTTTCCTCACCTGTCTCCTCCTTTGGAATGAAGTTTTTAAAAAATCTTCCCTCCTCTCCAGGACGACCCCCTGAAATTTAAACGGGAATTTTAAGACTTCTTCATTTAATATAAGAGGGTAAAATCAGGAGCCTTGCACACTCGTTATCTTTCCTCACCTGTCTCCTCCTTTGGAATGAAGTTTTTAAAAAATCTTACTCCCCTCCAGGACGACCCCCTCAAATTTAAACGGGAATTTTAAGACTTCTTCGTTTAATATAAGAGGGTAAAATCTCTGCTGGTTCAAGAGCTGGCTCACGAAATAATCTTGCCCAGCTGAGGGGGGAACTGATCGTGCATCAGGAGAGCAAGGCAGACAGCTGGGCTGGGAGCAACTGCAGCCATCCAGTGCCAGCCTGTTCTGGCATCCAGAGTTAATCTGCATTTGTCCAGTCCCTTGGATGAACACAGCACGGCCACCAGCGCGTTTGGAGCGCTTACTGACCAACTCTGTCCCTTAACAAGGGAAAGGTAGAGGGGAGAACAACTACGGGAGAACACTTCGCACTCCTCTGTCTCTGCTGCATGTTATAAATATTTCAAGGGCTGGCTATGTTAGAAAGGATTCTCCATCTTTCAAAAACAAATTTACATGACAATATTTGGTGCTTCTGCACCCCTTTACTGCCATGCAAAGTGCTGTTTCTTTTGGAAGCTCCAATTGGAATAGGCTTTTTAAAAATCTTCCCTCCCCTCTGGTTTAAATACCCAAATTAAAAGGGGAATTGCAGGACTCCTTTCCAATCTTTTAATATAAAAAGGGAAAATCTTGGAGACTACTTTGAAACGCATCTTTCTTGATTGTCACAGGGCAGTAGTAGGTGGGCTGCATTTTTCTTGGCTCCATGAAGTGCAGAAGCTGAGATTTTGTTTAAATGCTGCAGAGGATGTAAGACAAGAATCATTATTCTGCTTCTACCTCTTTTGTAGAGTTGGATTCAATTCTGCCTTTTTTCCCCCTACAGTTTCTATAAGAGGCAAATACTCTGAAATCCCAGACAGGATTTCTTTTATTTGGGTCACCGCTCCTCTCTGGGGATGGTGAAAACTTTGTTCTCCCATCAATCAGCCTTTATTTCCTCTCTGCCACCTTTCCTGTCAGAATATAATATAATATAATAT
>VWPU01015315.1:0-16069 GCA_013398955.1 Callaeas wilsoni
CACAGTTCTTTAGCTTTTCTCTCACATGCTATGTGCCTGAGCTGGGTTACTGTGTTACTGGCCCTTCAGGGTTGCCAAATATCCAGCCCTGCTGCTTTCTTCACACTGCATCAGAAGGCACTGGATGATGAACCAGTGCTATTTTTTTACCTTCTTAATTATTGGAACAATCAGGTGGATAGATTTATTTCTTCTTGATATGAACAGAAAGGCTTCCAGAATAGGTGGATCAAGCCTGGGGATTACCCCTTCTTATACTCAGCAGCTGCAGCAGCTGACTCTATGCAATAAGAAATAAAGTATTTTATTACTTTTGTTCCAAGTATTTCTTCCCTTACTCAACACCTTTTCTCCAGTATTTAAGCTTACGCCACATCATGCAAGTTAGACAAAATGATGCAGAATTATGCTTTGCAAACTTTCGATAAAATTTGCCCAAATTTTTAACTTCTGTGTGACAGAGGAGCTCAGACCTCTCTCTTCTTATTACAATTAGAAAAGCTGGAATCAATTTTAGTTTTCTTTTTATTGCTTTTGGATAAATTACTAATAATGAAATTACTAATAGCTAAATTACTAATAACCAACAGGGAATAGCATCTGCTGACCAACACACCTTTTCCTGCCACATGGTATGGCCAGGGAAGGAGCTGCAGAGTGGCTGAAATACTATTTTCCGATCTTGCATGTTTTATTAACTCAAGTAATTTTATAGATGCAATCAATACAACAATCTGAAGAACTAATGTATCAGTTGATCTTTTAGTGCAGACAACATTGAATATAATTTAAAATATTTACAGGTGATCCCTAGCAATTTTAAATATCACTTATGTATCAGGTGAAAGATAACAGGACACCCCACCAGTTTCAGTGCTAAGGGGTAGAGCTGTAATCCAGTCATAAAGAGAAGCTGAAATATTGCCTCTGCTGAAGCAGGTATGAAGATACTAATACGGCTGATCTTCACAGGGAAATAAAACAAATAGACAAATAATTGCATATTATTAATGCTTTAACACAAAACATACTAAACACCTAATCTCAATGTAAAAGCTCAATTGCTTTAATCGTTAGGAAGGAAATATTTTATTGGAACAGTTCCCACCCATTAGTCCCATTTTTTAGTGTGTAGTTAGATCCTCCATGGAAGTTTTCAACCAAAATGTTGGAGTTTGTTTTTGTGGTTAGCCACAGGGGAGGGCACCAGAGCTCTGTTGCAGACTGCAGCTGGTTTCTTTCACACCTAATTGCTTTTCCATTTGCTCTTTACAGGATTGCAAAGATTCTGTGAAGATATAGAAATGATGATTGGATTCCAGCCAAGCAAATTCTGGAGAGTCTGTTGGGCATTTGTGACCCCAACTATTTTAACAGTAAGCAAAAAAAAAAAAAGAAGAAAAAAAAAAAAAGAATCATCATGTCTTTGCCAAAGAGTTTTGTTGTTTTTTGTTCATTATTCATGATGTTGCTGGGTATTAGTAGTTAGAACTTGGATGCAGATATTTAAACACAATGCATGTATTCTTGCCATGGGTATGTAGTAGAAACAGTGTAAGTAAGGGTGGTTTTGGTGGAGAGGGATGGTGAGCCTACCAGGAAAACGGTGGCCTTTTCCTGGCCATGCAAAATGCTGCTATGGCACACCGCCGCACAGCAGCGCTGCGGATTGATTATTTTATTTCTATATATTTATATATGTGGGTGTGCGCGTGTGATATTGATGTACGCGCAGGGAACAGAAAAGACGTGGGAACAGAAAAGCCACGATCAGATCGAGCCGGGCAAAAGGGGCATTTCACTGGCACGTGAGCCGATGCCAGAGGGATGCTGCGGCCAGCCCGAGGCGAGGCGCGGGCAGGGCGAGGGAAGCGGAGCGGGCTGTCCCGGCCCAGGCTCTCCCGGCCCGGGAGGCGGCGCTGCGGGACAGCGGCTGCGGCTCCGGCCGCGACCCGGCACCCGCAGGAGCCCCGGAACGCTCCGTGCCTTCTGGTTCGGTGCCTTTTTCTTATTCTTCCTGTTTTCCTTCCGTTTGCATTTCCTCCCCAACGCCTTCCTTCGAGTTTACTTAGTATTCGCTTCACGTTTAGGTCTCCATTGAATCAAAAAATGCCACGTTCTCAATTTCCCCATTGCTATGAAAGTTTTTTCAAGTCTAGGGGTCCAAATCCAATAACTGTATCTACATTTGCCATCTAGGTTTCTAACTCAGTGCTTCCTAGGTTTCTAACACTGTGCTTCCTTTACACTTTAACCCAAGTGCAGATACAATCTGCAATCATGTATCATTTTTTTGACTCAAGAATGAAATAATTTTTTCAGCCATTTTGAAAGCTTTCAGCTTGCCAAATCAGCAAAAAACCAAGAGAGCCTTCTTTCACCAGTATTTTCTGTTTGAGAGCACGTACCTCCGCTTGGACGTCCTCAAGCCTGAACCACAGCTGCAGCAAGATTCTGTGTTCGTGTAGAGTTTTAAATATTCATCACTTCACAGCGGTACTAAATAGTTCCTACGAGTCACACAGTCACAGAATGGTTGGGGTTGGAATGGACCTTAAAGCTCATCTCATTCCACCCCATGGCAGGGACACCTTTCACTGTCCCAGGTTGTTCAGGGCCCCGTCCAACCTGGCCTTGGACACTTCCAGAGATGGCGCAGCCGCAGCTTCTCTGGGTGAGTATTCTTAGCTGTTCAGGTACAAGATAAGAAAAGTATCTGGAATTTCTGAGAAGACACATATTTTGAAACAGTAAGTATGAGCTCAGCTGGCGGGTGGAGAAGCAGAACAGTGACTCTCTAGTCCTTCGCAGTTGCTCCTTCCAGAGAAGTTATATTTCAGCACATGTGCTGGGAAGTTCCTGTGTGTGCTGTTGCTTAGTGCAGTGTAAGCATTGGCAAATCTTTTTATTCCTGGAGGGGCAAGAAAAAGGCACTGGATGAAGTTACTAACTTCTTTTCAGTATTGTTAGTTCAGGAATGAGGACTTTTTTTCTGAAAACTGGAAAAGCTTTAGTTTTTGCAGACAGGAATACCTGTGTGAAGGGACCAGTGAGTTTTGGTGAGCTCAACAAAATCCTGAGTTGTGAAGAAATGAAATTTTCTACAGTGAGAATGATTTCTCCAATGGGTAAAATGAAGGTAGTCTACTTTTCTTGCATAGATTTTCTTTACCAATTGTATTCACTGCCCTACAGTATTGCTGTGTGGGAAAACCAGGTAGATCTATCTGAAGTACCTGTTGTTTGATTGTGACAATATACGGCTATAGTTTGCAAATCACTTTAAAAAAGTTTGAAGACATAGTCCAGTTTACAGTATTAGGATGACATCAATGGTATCTCTCTTCTCTTGGGGACCTTTTAAAAAGGAAGAAGGCATGTGCACATGGGATGTTTTTAGCTCTTTTTTTCCCCCAGTGGTTTTTTTCAAGATGCTGCCTTAGACCCTGTTTTACACTTCTGAAGGGAATTGTAAGGCTTTTCTGCAAATTGCTCAGATCCTTTACTAATCAGACTTGTGCTCGTAGCTACTGTCAGTAATCACAACCAGGGAATAGGAAATTATGTTGTTTGTTAAGGAAAACAAATTTGAACTGACCGTGTTTACTCTCTAAACTTGCATGTTCTGTTGTTCCCTCCAAATGCAATATTTAGTGAACTTACAGTGAGAAATAAATTGACACTGATCAGTCATAATTCAATTTTTATGCAATGGAAACAGACAAAGCAAAACCAAGCAATGAATTCTTTTCTATTATTGCCTCTGTAAAGCTAATATTTGATACATTTGGATAGCCTAATATTAGACTTTCATTAGACTCCACATCTCTGGAACTAAAGCTGATCATTTTTATATGTGCCTTCACCTAGTTATACTTCTATAAATCTTCTGTGTGCAATTATTGCAAGCACAGGCATTTCCCAAAAGTTACTGAATTATGCACAAATGTAAGCAGATGTATTGCTGTTCATACAGTAAGTGAAATGGAGAACTTAGCATAATCACATTAGGTAAAACTGCCAATAGACCATGTAATAAAGCATGTTACTCTAGGGACAAGATTCTAATTTCAATTACTCTGGCACAAATACGGTGATTTTTGTGGGATTTTGCAAGATTTCCTTGAAACTCGTTAGATTCAGGCTCTGACCCATTTATTAGAGCTTGTGGCAGCACCCTGTCTTAGGTTGATGTGCTTTTATCTGTATTCCATATACACCAACCCTGCGTGTGGATACCTAGCATTTGTTGCATAGCAGGCTTGTTTTGCTTACTCAAACATATTTGTTTTCCTTTCTTGTTCCCAGTTTATTCTCTGCTTCAGTTTTTACCAGTGGGAACCCATGACTTACGGAGCTTACCACTACCCAGGCTGGTCCATGGTGCTCGGGTGGCTGATGCTGGCCTGCTCAGTCATCTGGATCCCAGCTATGTTTGTGATAAAAATGCATCTAGCCCCAGGAAAATTTATTGAGGTAATTCTTCTGTCTTTCTGCTGTTTAAAAATACGGCCACGGGAGACTGTACCTTTTATTTTACATCGATTTTTTTGTGATATTGAATGTCTAATACTGCTCAGATTACTTTCTGGTAAACTAGTTATTGTGTTGCAAAGAGATGCTCAGTTGATTAAAAATGTAGACCTTCTATTCCTAGTTTCTCAAAAAACACGGTCCTAAATTGTGGAGTGGTTTGTTTTATGAGATCTAGCCAAATTCCATGAGGTTTTGTATGGCTTTCTTGGAAGAAAGCTGTTCTGGCTTTGTTGGCCTTTTGGCGAAAGCAGCGTGTAGCCATAGGAAGCATCAGCTGCTGGTGTGTATCGTGCCCACGAGCCTGGCAATCAGCACTAGGAGAGGTCAGGCAGGAGCTGTCTGTGTGCAAAGTGAGGGCTGGTTGGCTTCTGGAGTCATCCAGGGTGTGCTCCACGAGGCTGTGCCACTCGCTGAAGTCCCGGAATAAGATGTAGAGCAGGAAGCCTTTTCACGCATCTCAAGCTACTCGTTGGAAAACCTAGCTGGCAATCTTTGCTTTCACCCTTCATCTCTTTATTCTCGAATAAGCTGATCCTTTCTGGCACCCAGGCTTAAAATAATTCCAGGGGGCAATTCATTTTTAATTTAAGCTTCTTTTGTTTATTTTGCTAATCGGATTCCTGACACTTCCCCCCACTGCCTCAGAAATGTGGTGGTCCCCTTCTGCTCCCCATCCCTGTGTCCTGTCCCTGCCTGTCACCGCCACCTCTCCCTGGCTGTTCCCATCCTGCTGGCTCCTCGGTCCCCGGCAGGGCGTGGTACAGCAATGTCAGCATTTCATCCCTCCGTTGCCTTTCCCCTGTCTTCTGGAGAAGCTCAGTGCTCTTATTTTAGGTCTTTGAGGCTTTCTCAGTTCTGCCTTCTCATCACTCTCAGCTGCTTGTGCTGCTCCCACCTTGGGAGCAGGAACAGACACTCGCTCCCCTTTTTGTAGCCGCTTTTGCAGTTCCGCTTCCCTGCAAGTCCCACCGGGGCTGTTTCTTGCTTCCAAAATGAAAAGGAGAGAAAATGTACTAAAATAGTATAATCTTTTTGGTCTCGCAATATGTCACGCTACACATGCCTAAGGGAAAAGACCATGCTTCTCTGCTTCCCACAGAGCAAAGGAGTTTTGTAGGAGAGGAATTTTCACAGTGGTGGGACACCCTAGAGGAAGCATCCAAGCATGTGGCTGGCAGCAGGCAACGAGGCCACTTGTCCAAAGGGCCATTCAGCCCTTGTGTAGAGCAGATTGGAGTGCCTGGGTCAGGAGACAATTGCTCCTACTGGAAACGAGCTAATGTGGAATTAGATTTACCTGTTCCTTGTCTCATAAGCTTCTCTCGCTGACACAGATGGTTCTGCTTCAAAAAGTCTCATGTGTAGAACTGGCACACATGCTACCACAAAAATAGGGTGCTTTCCTTGCTGCCTCTCCAGGTGTGCACCCAAAGAAACACCCAAGAGCTGGATCTGTTTTGAAAGGGCTTTTGCTGAAGCTATTTCAGCTGTAGTCTGGTATTTCTTCAATATTGAGTCTGCGGCACAAAATTATTATGGTTGATTTGGGAGGTAAAAGTTGCAAACTGGTAATTAAGCAGAGATTAAAATAACTGATAGAGAGGTCTGATTCACTTTATTAGGTAATAAACATATAATTGTTCCCTCTTAAGTCATCAGAAATATGTTTTCTTTCCTTTTTATCTGTAAATGCACCGATCAAATTATATATTCAATAAAGAACTCAGTGGAAAGATCAGAAAATTTTCGTTGTTTGCCAGGTTGACATTCTCCTCTTTCTTTTTTCCCGCAGATAGAAACGAAACATTTTGTCATCTCAAAATTAAAATCTTTGTTCATTTATGGTGATGTACTACTTTTTGGTCATTTGCATACTTTTGGGAAATATGCTAAATAGAAATCCAATTATTTTAATGCATTTACCCACTGCTTAGACCATTGGGCTAAGTAATTGTGCACATGTCCTTCAGTAAGAGAGCCTCACAGTCTGTAGCAGTGGTTCTGAGCTCCCCTCACAGGGTGCAGGGGAGAATGCATAATTAAAACCTGGGCACTTTATCCTCTATTAATCTTGAAAACTTGGTGCAAAACAAACGCTGGGCAGTGGAGCATTGCCGGGCCGTCATCAATAATCCTAAATGAGCCTATCCTCACTTCTTCTGCATTGTAATTCTGCTGCATGACACCGAGTGAGACTCTCTTTTCTCTCGCCCGTTGCAGCGGCTCAAGCTGGTGTGCTCTCCACAGCCTGACTGGGGCCCGTTTCTGGCCAAGCACCGCGGCGAGCGCTACAGGAACATGATCGATCCGCTGGGAACCTCCTCCCTGGGACTCAAACTGCCAGTGAAGGATATGGAATTGGGGACCCAATGCTAAGAGCTATTACAGAAGGGTGGCAATAACATCGTCAGCCTTTTCTGATTTTTTATTTTTTTCCCATTTTTCTTCCCCTCACGATTTCTTCTTTTCTTTTTCACAGTGCCCAAAAGTGGTTGCTTAGGAAAGGAGGGCTTCCTGTTGCATGCCACAGGGAAGGCCTAACTAGACCACTTCCAGGTGTAGGTGATGCCCGTGACGTGTTCTGTACCTGGTGACACAGCAAAAGCCCTCTGTGACAGGTAACACAACCAGGTGTTGTCAGGCGATGTAGGAATAAACAAAACCAAACCAAGAAATCTTTAGAGGAAATGATGTGCGCAGTTCGACCCATCTCCCACAAGCACCCTTGGAACAGGGGGCTGTGATGGGACTAAGATTTTGCTACCAGTGTATTCCAAGGAAGGTTCAGCCCTCTAATACGATGGAAGTGAGCAAAGAATGGGATCTCCTGTAGTCCTGATGTAAATCCAGCATGAGGCTCCTATAGCAATGGGCTTGCTTTTTCTACACTGACAGCCAACCTTGACCCATCATGTCTGCACACTTCCTGTATGATTTATACTAACTTGGAGGGATTGTTATGTTATTTAAACAAGTGGAGACCCTTGAAACAGAACACCAGGAAGCAATATGTGGGGTGAGAACAGAAACTCGATAATCCATTTGATCTTTTCAAGTAGAAAAATAAGAAAAAAATTGTAAAAAATTATCAACTGAGACTCAGAGTAAACTGCATTTGAGTCTAAAAGTGGTTTGGAAATGGTGCCAGAGTGAGTTGTATGGGCATCACTGTTTAAAGTCCTGTCATATGTTTCTTTTGATAATTTGATGTCTGTCATTTCGACTAGGAATGCCTCAGTTATACAAAGTGTCTGACAACTTCCTCCATGCCAAGTGCACCTGTGGTTTTACTCACTTCACTCCAATACTCTGAATATAATTTTCCTTGTTTCTCTGCTTTTGTTTACAGTATCTCCTCAAGAAGCCATCATATAATTTATGCCTAACTTTGTATTCTTACAGTGGTAAGTGT
This sequence comes from Callaeas wilsoni, assembly GCA_013398955.1. Lineage (NCBI taxonomy): Eukaryota > Metazoa > Chordata > Aves > Passeriformes > Callaeidae > Callaeas > Callaeas wilsoni. Next base: position 7,949 of record VWPU01015315.1, read on the forward strand.
AGTCTAGCTACCACCTGGAAACAGTTATTAGAAGTTAGATGTGCTGTTCAACTTTGTGACTCCCGTTCATTTGCCTATAAGCACCTTTATATAACCTATAACCTTTAGATGGTGTATTCTTCTCTTTCAGCCAATGGGGAAATAGCAGGACCCCACTTGTCTATATATTATATATATAGCACGTAAATTCTTCAAAGCAGTATTCTCCCTGAAACATGCATAGAGTATTTTTTTCATTAAAATGTTTTCATTAAAGTAAAAAACCCAAATCCACAATAATTAACCACTGCAGTCATCCACACAGATGCAACATCAGATATAGAAAATGGAAGGGGTGGGGGGAAAGGACAATTTAGTAGATGGCCATCATAACATTGCATAGCAGTAGGACATCCTAAACCATTACATTTTAGAAATCGGATATAAGCAGTCATATGAATATTAGACTCGATAGTTTTGTTACCTATTGGGCAGAGTAAAAAATAGAGCTTTTTAAGCGTACATTTATTTACCTAAATAGGAAACTAGCCCAACTTATTGTAAATGCACTAGAATGAGGGAGAAAAATATATCTTCAATAATTGGCAAAACTTAACCTTTACTATCTTGTTATATCCTATACATACATATATGATATTTTTTAACAGTGACCAGTGTTCATGTAGTGTGTGCTAGTGATGTTTTATGTCCCTATAAATATCTTACCAATCAGTGTAGAAATGATGAGCTTAGTAGTTTAGCCAGTTTTTTCCTCCCCACAGACACTACTGTAGTAGCCTGTAAACGTTCTTTCCTTTCAGGGGACTGTTTCTATCCCGTTCTTTTGTCTGTCTGTCTTCATATTACAGGGTCTCAGGTAAATCCTCAGTTCATGTGTGTCCGTAGGTCAGTAGGTGTGTTGTTTCATCCCGTTGAAGAAAACAAAAAACTTAAACCTTAAAGTAACACTTCCACAAATTAACTCCTTTTCTCTGTGTGTGTGTATATATATATGTATATGAAATATATTAATCATTTTGCTGAACTTCCTCTTTCACGGGGCAATTAGTGTTGCCAGTTCTAGGCACTGCTGGAGACCTTTAATCCTCACACAGAACAAGTGAAGCGCTATCAGGGGTTGTCACCCAGGGCAGGGAGGGCAGATTTAATATTTTACACTGACTCCTGAATCTCCACGGGCTCTTCTTGGTCCCCGTCTCACACAGCAGCAAGACAGGACCCTCCTGTGAGCTTCTCTGCCTTAAAGCTGTTCCCCCTGCTTCAGCTTTTCCTGCTATTTTAATAAAAGTCTTGCTATTCTTAGTTCTGGCTTTTATTTTCCTGACAGAGGCAGGTTTGAGAAGCCATGCTCTGACCTCATGAAGGTCCATAAAGGTGAGCTGGAAATTTGGTTCCCACATCTAGGTGGGGCTGAGGGACCTTCCCTGGGTGCAGAAAGGAACCTAATGGTTCTGTGATTCTAAGTCAGCACCTCTCTTGGGAATTACGTATTTCTGTTGGGATAAATCCCTTTGGGTCTCTCCTGACCAATATTCCCTCGCATTTTGGTTTGATTTTTGAAGTCCAAGCCAGTTTCTTTGCTACTACCGTCATTAAAAAACAACAACAAATATCTGTAGGTTTGGTGCTCTTTGAAAAAGAGAAAAGACAGTAGAATAGTTTAAGAGTACTGAATCCTTTAACTTACAGTCCTGTCTAAAGCCGTGCATTGGAACTGGGATTAACTCATTGCCAGAAAGTTCCCTCGGTGTAAGGATGTCTGTCACTGCCTACCTGAATGATGAAAGAGATATCATTTGAAGGAAGGCTGCTGGGGTTTGATATCTTTTGGCTTGGATTACCAAACCAGACTGCATATGAAATTGCAACTGAATTGCTTTCCATGATTTATGTAATTAATCTGCTAGCTTTTAATTTACATGTTGTTCCTGTGCCTGCTAAGTCATTAGCACAGGATTAGGCTTGAATTTGAAACTCTGTAAACAGATGATTGTGATTTTTTTGCTAGCTGATCTTTGTCTTCAGCTTTGGCCCCATCGCTAGGCTTGCAAAAACCTTTGGAAAAGGGAAGAAATGCATTAAAAAAATCACAGAAGATATGAAGTTTTCACTGTATGTGAAAAGCAGAGGCTTTTTTTGGTCACATGAGACTTTTTCTAAAGTATTTTACTGTCCAAATCTGGAAGTTGAGATTAAATTAACCAGCAGTGTCTTCTTTAAATGAGAAGTTACCTTGAAGTTTCGGAATGCACTTCATTTACCATGTTCTAAGGGAAGTTTGCATGTACTTTGATAATTTTCTAAAAATAAATTTAGTAACTAATAGCGTAACAGTAAAGAACTTTAAAAGAAAAAAAGGAGGGGAAAAAGCCATATTAGTAAAAATGTGATGTATGTACTTTCAGACCTATCTTGTGAGTAAAAAATGTTTAAATTTGGTGAAATTATGATGCATATTTTTTCTTTGAAATTAAATTGAATTTCTGGATGAGCTGAGATGCATTATTGTATGCATTAAAGATTATACCTAATGCAAATGCTTGCCATCTTCAAATTCTTTGAGGTCTTCCTAGTGTTTTTAATATGCAATGTTCAAAACCTGTGTTTCAGCTAGACAAGGCAGCACTTTGTTTCCAAAAGAAGGGTTTAACAAAATGACCTTTAATTGAGAAAGACTTGGATTGTCTTTATACGATGTTTCAATTGAGTCCAAGTAGTCTTTTGATTAGTTTCTGCTCCAATGACCACGTTAGATGTGCCTCCACACTGAAGATCATTGCTTCTGATACACTGTGTGACTATCTCTCACCATCAAATTCCAGCACCTGATTGATTTTAAATACCCTTGGTCTTTTTGTTATGTCCCATTTTAAGGATAATATGATTTCTTTTTGGCTGTGTTAAAGCAATGTTTATGTATGGCAGTCATTGGCCTCCTGTTGGTTTCTTATTCTGCAGCTCCACTTCTTGCAATCAAGGACAGGCTTAGAGGGACTGTGGGTTGCAGACAGCAGAGCTTTTGGACCAGAGGCATCCCAGAAAGCTTCTCTGTTCTGCTGTTGCAAGAGACACTTGTTCCTTGGTTTGTAGTTACATGGTGTGCACTTAAGGTACCTGTAAAATGGTCAGAGTTTGCTATTCCTGAGGGGCTCAGGTCGGTGACTTGAGGCGGGAGGGGAGAGGTTTTGGGGTTTCTGCCTTTGTCACCCTCAGGCAGCCTATCACCAAAGAGAGAAGGTTTTCCTGAGGGGTTTATCATAATATGAGAACTAGGCTGGATCTTAATGCTTGCAATATTTTGTTTGCCCATAATATTTAAATACATCTTCAGGTAACCATTTGCCTTATAGCTATCTTCCATTGTTAGGAAAATTGACTAAAACATGTTGTTATCTGTCCTTTATATTATGTAGTATTACCTTGTAAGGTAGATGCTTGGCTGGCATAAATTGTCACAGCTTTGTCTGGAGCTGTGACAATTTACACCAGCTGAGAATTTGCTCCCTGTGTCCTATGGCACTTTATTACGGACCCATCGCTGATGGGTTAAATCTTAATTACTTGCGTAATGTCATATATAAATATATATATATATTTACAGGCATTCTATGGGGTACTGCTGCCTATGGATAAAGATTTGTACCCTAACCAGATCATTACAATTTTTTCATTAGCTGTATGTGCAAAAGATATATTGTTACAAAGAATGCATCATATATAGCTCATGTAGTACATATTATGTTGCTGTATGTTGTTAATTTCAGAAATCATTATTCTTGAGGCCCTACCTCAAATTTTGTATTTATGTGTACAAATGCAATTTATTGTATTATATATTTGCCTAATATATTTGGATGTGATAAATTAAAATTATTCAATAATGTATGGGCTCTAAAGACTCTAAATAAATGTCCAGTGTTTAAAACAGAAATTACATCAACTTTTCTGGTGAATGAAATGTCCCTTTTTCCACCACCTCCTTTCCCATCCAACACACACCACAAACATCATTCGTACTTAACACACAGCCTTAAGGTATCTGCAGAATTGATCCATTTGATTGTTAGAAACATTGAGCAGCAACTGGAAACAGCCCTCCTGGGAAATGGGGATGTTGCACAGCTGCAGAAACAAGTATCATTTAAATGGCTGGTTTCTTAACTATTGAGTGCTCCGTACCTTGTGGAACAATTGATTGCTTAACAGAAGACCAACTGGATTTGCTTAAATCCTTCTTATCCTATCAATTCAATTATCCCAAACGCTGTTAAACTGTTGAAAACAAGAGATGTTAATATCTGCTGGAGATGCAAATGGGAGGTTGAAAGGAGGAGCAAGTGAAGAAGTAAAGGGTAAGGAACAGTTTCTGCTGTTATTGTACCTTGTGTTTGAAGTAGAGTTCCTGCCATGTTGTGAGGGCTGTGTGCCACAACACTGATTTGGAAAGCAGGTTCTTCCCTTCCCAGCCTGCTATGGAAATGGTACTGGTCCAACCTGTTTCACTGTTGGCAGACAGGAGCTTTTGAGAAACTTTCCCCAAACACAGTAGCTGAAGCACGATGTCACAACGTGTCATCAAAAGTGGCAATGCAAGAGATACTTGTGCCAAGAGCATGATTCATTTCAGGCGAGGAGCTGAACCTGAAGACTGCTCTATAGCTAAGTGGCAGGGCTGTTTCACCAGTTCTGGTATTTTGTCCTGTCTTTAAGCTTGCATTTCTCTGAAATGTGCATGCGTGGGTAAAGGAGGTGGTAAGACCTGGTGGTGGGAGACTACAGTCATTCTTTGCACACTGCCTGCGCAGGCCGAGTTAATTTTGGGGAAGTCTGAACTTACTAGCGAGCATCGTGAGAGTCCTGGGAGAAAGCTAAGTGCCATCAATACCCTTTTCAGGAGGAAAAATGGAGGCATATGGAATGTGTCAAACCCCCAAAGTCAACCATTGTAAGTCAATGATACAACACACTGATTTGGGAGTAAGAGATCGTCATTTGCTGTCACCATTAGGCATCTACTGCATCAAATCTTTAAACTCATGGGAACAGGTAAAAATCCATGTCCTTTTAACTTGATTGTATGGATTCACCATGGCCACAATTTAAACCAATGCATGTTACTTAACAACTGGAAGATAGGCACATGTTCTACTACAGTTCTCACAGATGTGCTTAGTCTGAAATAATTTTACTCATTTGGTGCTGAAATTCTTATGGTCAGCACAGAGGTTGAAGGGCACATCTTATACCAAATAGATGAATCAGTTATAAAGTTTAGTTTAAACTTTTCAGTCTCCAAACATTAGCTAACCATGTGTTTGGGAATTAAAAATCATAAAAGAAAAAGAGCAGTAGGTATTGCTCCATGACTGCATGCAGAAGTAGACAAACGATTTCTGTTTGTAAGGGTTCACTCTGATGGATTTGTTGGTTACTTATGTCATTGTAAGCCCTGACGTGGATACTTTTAGCCTGCTGAACTGATTATACAGCCCTTTACAAGTATTTGTCAGAGGGTAAGGCAAGCACGGCATTTAGCAATCCCCCCTTCCTTTCCACCTACTCCTCGTCACAGTGTTCAGCTCTAAGTGCTGCTGCTAATTCTTGCCCTCTACTGGCGGCGAAGCAAACTCGGCTCGCATGGATCGCAAGCATCCCCGCGGAGTCAGGCTTGCCAGGGACGCAAGCCTTATTTGTGAGTCGAGGAGGTTTTCTACCCCATGAGCTACAGGTGGTGGGCTTTGGTTTTCTTCGTTTTCCTTGCTTTTTTTTTTTTCTCCTTTCCCCAGTTGGAAGCACTGCGGTTTCCCAGCGTTTGCAGTGCAGCTGGCAGCTGAGTCCACACATATTCAGATACCCTTGCAGTAATAGTGCTTTTAATTGCGTTTTAGCTGTGGCACGCAGACAGCCCTACAGCTGCTCAGAGACACGCTGGGCCTGCTCAAAAATCCTTCCTCAAACTACAAAATGTCACAAGCTTTGTGGCCGGCAGGACTGACAGTTTAACACCACACAGTTAGCAACTGCACAATAATTTAGGTCAAAACCAAGATGCATTCAATGACCAATGGAGAGTGCAAGAACGATATTCACAGGAATATTATCCGAGCTGAAATCCAGCTCAGTTTCCAGGACAAACGTTTCACTCTTGCAAAAGTACCTTCAGGTTTTTTTTTTTTTTTTTTGATTGCTATGAATATTCAGGAACACAGTTTAATTCTTATCTGGAAATCAGGCTTTTCAGCTATTTATACTTCCCATAAGAACATATCAGAAGGTCAGATTTTCTGGCAATAAAGGAAGATGATTTGTTGCCATTAGGGGAGGTGTAAGAATAGTGTTGGCTGCAAGAAGGGGATTTTTTGTTTTCCATCCATTTGCCCTATCCTTTCTCCATATGAACAGCCGAACATATGTGCTCTCCAAATGCTCTCCAAATGTGTGATCATTTGGGCATTGAGCTGGACTATAGGCAGAGACACAACTGCAGGACCAGCTTTTTTTCAGAGCACTTTTTACCAAGCTGCTTGTGTTACTTTTTGCAGTATCTGTGGGCTTTTGGATGCTTCTAGTGAACAGCAGAACAAGTCAGTAATTGTTAGGATATTCTTTATCCTCACAATTTTTATTCTTTACCATGAGATTGCTCAAGATGTGTTTGAAACTGTGCTTTACGGCTGATAACATGGTGCAAATGTTTGCATATATCCACAATTTTTTTTTTATAAACAGCATTTAATTCAGACTTAGGTTAAACAGATCTGTTTGAGAATCTATCTACGAGCAGTTTAAATTGTATATCCACTTAAGACTCTGCACCAAGTGGAAAATGGAAAACTTGAATTAGATTCAATTTGGTGTCTAGATAGACGCTGGTTTTACTCCCAGATAAGCACAAACAGATCTAAGCTAACAGGAATTGGATATACAGACCTGTTCCACAAAAAGAAATCTCTAAAATCAGATAGCAACTGCTGTGCAGAACACTGATGTTATCAGGATGGAATGGAGGGGTGTGTCTTCACGTGCTGAGGTACCATTGCCTCTTTCTCCTGTTGCTATGGTTATATGGAGCATCTGTGTATACCCACACGCACTTGTACACCGCGTGTGTGCCCCCTCCTCACGCCACGCGGCCGATAACAGGGCACCCCACCCAAAAGGGAGGAAGCTGCAAAGTTGTATTCGAAGAAAAAAAGTTGTTTTGATACACAGGAGATAAATTACTGAGGTGCTTTCTGAGTGGCCACCCCAGAGGTTTCCTGGAGTGCATTACCTTGCTGGCAGCCAGGAACAGCTGTTTCCAGACATCTCACTAATTAAGTAATTAGGCAACCAAGTCATACTGTTTGCTCTTGCCAATGTAAATGTGTATGAATGCAACTGCACCCCTAAGATGGGCATGATTTTTATGGTGTCATCCTAACTTTGTCCAAATGTACAGCTTATTATTTAACATTTAAAATGGCTGGAATTTGCACTATGCAGCACAAAATCACGATGAGGGGAAGCAGCAGAGAGGATGATCCTGAGGCCTTGAACTGTAGATCAACTGGAAATCTCCCTCTGCTCCTGTTCCGTAGGGTGGGAACATCACCTGGGGCCAGTAAATTGTCCTTCAAAATGAAATCAGGTGTTCTGCAGGGAAGAGTCATTGCATATAACCGAGGCATGTCGTAGTTTGTTCCTTGCCAAGGACCGAGCCAAATTAAAAGGCGGGAGCGAAGAAATACTTGAAGACAGGTTTTAGAACAGCTATCAGAACAGATTCTCGTATGGCTCACGAGTATCTTTAAATACTTTACCTCCCTTTTACAGGTTAGAGGTATGAAAGCGCAGTTAAGGGAGTTGAGCAAGGACACGCAAGAAGCCGAGGAACGGCGCGGGTTTCTGTATTATATCTTAGAACTTCTTTTTGTTTATTCATACGTGGCATAAATTATTACTACGAGTAAATAGTTAATGAGGGTTGATCCTTACGCCGAGAAGAAGGGGAAGGTGCCCTGGAGCCGCCGGCAGAGCTGCGCGGCCGCACCTCGCACCCGCGCGGGCCGCGGGCCGTGCCGCAGCGGGCGGCGGGCACCTCTGGCTCGGGGGGCTCCCGTTCCGGGGGAGCGGGGCCGG
>VWPU01015317.1:1164-31110 GCA_013398955.1 Callaeas wilsoni
GAATAGAATAGAATAGAATAGAATAGAATAGAATAGAATAAATTTATTCTTGTGCCAGCTTCTTGTGCAACAGAAGAATTAAGTCACTTTTGTGGAGTTCTTCTCTCTTTTTTTTGTGTTTCATGATTAATCAAGGTTTTTATTTTCTGTGTAGATATAAAAGTCACATCAGAGGTCTGTTCAGTCAGACTTAAGGTCCACTGGCTGAGGATCTCATCTGAAATGGTAGCAGACAGATAGTGGAGAGCATAAACATATAGTAACATTTTTTGGAAGTGAACACTCACTGCAGAACAGTGCTGGATTTATTATGCTGAACTCACTAAACTCCATTAGACATTCCAAAGTATTTCCTCTGTTCTATCAGAGAGAAAAAAGAAAGTTATTTACCAAGAGACCAATTGTCCTAGACCTGTACTGTAATACTTTTCTCCAGGGGGGTAGTGAGAACTTTCCTTCCAACCTCAGGCTGACTCAGCTGTGACTGGGATAAAAAAAAGGAGGAGGAGTAAATTAGTATGTGATAGAAGCCTTGCATGACTTGGAAGGAAGCTTTTTTGCTTGTTTGACTGAAGAGCTGGACTTGTCAAAGGTCAAAGACAAGAGGATATGGTTGATAATTTGACCAAATAGTACTGGAGGCAACAAGATAATTTCACAGGTAGAATAACCACATTTGGAAATTAACACATCCCAAACTAGCAATATATTTATGAATGATGCATATCTCCTAGACCATGCAAGTTTACAAAATCAGATTAGTAATCATATTGAAAGAAAAATAAGAAAAAGCCACTCTGCAGAGCAGTGATGAAAGTGATGCATTCAAGGACCATTGCATTCACTAATGGTCTCCTTTTTAGAGTTTCCATGGCCTGCAAGGACTCAGTAGACACAGGAAGTGGCAGATATTGAAAAAAACTGTGGTATGGTGGATTTCTATTTTTTTTTTCCTTGAAGTCCTAGTGTGTTGCCAGTGTAACCTTTCTGGGGATACATGATGCATAGGAAAACCATGTTACCCATGACATGCTCAATGTCTAATTTGAGAGAAGAACATGTTCTCTGAGAAGTCTTTAAATTTCTATGTATATGGTTCCAAAAGGAATTAATTGAAGCCCCAAAATGTATCTGGGCCCTTCCCTCCACTTTGAAGAATTTCAAATACAAATTGCCCAGCTAATTTAAGCCATCTCGGGTAATAACTGTCCATTGTCTTTAGCTCTCTCTCTTTTCTGAGACAAAATGAAGACGCAGCCAGAAAATACTGCTTAATCTCTTCCAGCTAACTTTTCTCAGTCCCTTTTAGGAATCGCCAGTGCCTCTGTCTTGGGTCCAAGAAATTAATAAATTTAGCGTAAAGAGGCAAATCCATGCTGCTTGTTATGCCTACGTTCTCAGTTGTGTGGCTGGGTATTAGATAAGTTCTGCTCGTAAATCTCTTATGGAAACAGCTCAGCATCTTCATTTGCTCTTCATCAGTTCAAAAGGAGCCTGTCTATGGAGCGATCTCTGTGTACCTGCTCTGACATTTCTTTTATGAATTGAAGGGAGTGAATCCTTGGATTAGAACAGGCAATTAAAGACTCTTCTTATAACTTGCTGTATATGTGAAAAAGTAGAAGACCAGTATTTTTCTGATAAGCATATTTTGCTAGAATAAAAATTACTGAAAAGTAATTCTTCTTGCTATATCTATGTTGTATTTCATCTCTACTTTAGACAAAAGAGCAGCTCAGTCACTAAACTTATCCATCCCTCAGTTGAAATGATCAACCATGACATCAGTTATCTTTAATTTCAACATTAAAGAGCTTTGTTGATTGTGGGAAATGCACTATAAAGATGTTTCTCTCATGTATGATAAACTGAGACAGAAAACAGACCAGGAACTCTGAAACACATGATCAAACAGCTGTGGTCATCTATGATTCTACCAACTTGCAGCTGCTTCTCACCAAAATTCTGGTAGAAGTCACTTATATAAGGCTAAGTTAACATACTTCACAGTCAGCTGTACACAGATCAGGACTATAATACAACTCACCTTTGTCAGCCATATTTTACATTAAAGGTTTGGCTTACAGAGCAGCTGAAGCTCAAAAACCTCCTTCTGTTTTCCAACTCAGCTACCGGGCATAATCTTCAGAACAAGATCAGTTAGACAGCTGGGAAAATAAAGTTTTAAAGCACTGCAATAAGGTTTGCCAGAGCTCATCTGTCAGAGATCTTGAGGAAAGTAGAGCACCTAGGTACGATCATTCATAACAGTTAATAACTTGGCATTTTAGGGAAGGTTTCCTCTCCATAGGCCTATGCTAGAGCAAGCCTTGAAGAAGCTAGAGACTTCAAATTTCCTAGGCCAGTGGAAATTTGCTTTTAGATCTCTTTAGAGTAATCCGTGGAAACTTTCATGGAATTAGAAAGAACACTTCCCAGTTATAACCAGCTTGATATCTCAGCTGTTTTTAATACTATTGACCAAAAAGTTATACTTAGATCTTGATAATGCTTAAATGAAAATTCCTCCTGTATATTTTTGCTGTTTATAAGTAGAATTACAGGTACGCCTGGATTCAAATGTTTTTAGAAAGAGAAGAAACATGCAACTGCTTGCAAACTCTTTTGTAAAGATGTAAGATTCTGAACAGACTGCCTGGCTGTTCTGTCCTTAAACCTGTGGGTAGCTTCCACATTCCTTCATTTGAACACAGTATGCTAACTGGCCTGAATCAAACCATTCTTTATTTTTATTAACTGATACAAGGGGGTAGGTGATGACATTGTCTTCCAGGCAGGTACAAAGGACATAGCAATGCTTTTGTAGCCAGGTCCTCTCACTAAGCCAAACTTGCTAAAGCAGGGATCCTAGTAATTTAACAGGTGTGAGAAAAACATCTGTGTGTGAAGGATGCCTATTTGAAACGGCTTTCTAAAGTCCAATCATTTTCTTTTGCAATTGCTACACATTGATGACAGACCTATAATAACTTACAAGTGAAGCATTTAGTAGAAGCTAACATTGGACTGCAGATCTAAGACATACTTAGCAATTTCTGCTGGTTAATGAATGTCAAATCTTGACCTAAAGGTTACAATTGCTTAAATGGAAGAATTTTTTTTTCTTTAAATCACATTCACAATTAATTTTCCCAATCTCACCTCTTTGACTAAACTGGATCGAAATCCCAGTGTCTCCACTGCCTGCCTTCATATTGCTATAATAATTAATAAGAAAGGTTTTGTCATTTGAATGTGATTGAATAAGAAGATGCTTTAAATGTTCAAGTATCACTGCTTCTATTGAATGTTAAACCAGTCTAAAAGCAGCTTGGAAAAGAATTTATAGGCCCTGGGTGAGCAAGATACCTGTGTGGGTAACTTTTCAGAAAGATGGACAGCATAAACTATGGAGTCCAAGTGCCATTTATGTAAGAGATTTTCTCTATTTGAAGACATGGTAGTCAGTTCCCACTGGATAGTGAGTCTAAGCTTTACTAATTGTCAAGTTAGCAGCCATATAAGAAACACTAATTCAAGTTACTCTTAAAGTTAAATTGCAATACAATTATTGTAATTGCAATTCACTAATACACTTGTAATTAATTACTTTCATAAACTTATTATCATGGATCTAAGTGAGTAAGAACTGGGCATAAGACCTGGAGATATATCCTACCCTTCCCTCATTAGGAGTGTTCTTTCTGAAAGCCTCCTGGAAGCTCCCTTGGTCTTTGACAGCATTGGGTATCTCTTCTTCCTGAAGGAGGCCCAGGTATGCATCTCCCTATCAAGCATATATAATGTATTTCACCATCAAACTATACCACAAACTTAAGGTATAAGCAATTTCAGCAGTTTCTGCTATTCTTTTTTGCTGTGCTTAAAGTTTGCTTCTCTTTTTGGGTTATGACTATGTTTGGTGTGCAAATAATTGGATCAAGCACTCACCATCCCTGCAAGGTTTGTGACATGGACCCAGAGAGAGCTGTAGGAGCTGGTGGGCAGCTTGTCAGCACTGAGAAAGCTGAGCTTTATGAGGAGAATGTGCAGAAATCAATGCTAGGTACTCAGTGCATGCTGGTGTCAGCAACTGACACCATTATTGACCTTATTATTTCTCTTGTACTAGACTGCAGGTCACCTGACATTTGGCAGGTTATCATTTTTGGCTTAAGTGGCTTAGTACGGCAACTATTAAGATTTTAAAATCCGTTTGTGAAGTCTCAAGTGTATCTTGTGAGAATGAGTTCTGTTTTCACACACAGGTAATCAGATATAGTAAGCAATCATCCAGTTCCAAACTCAAACTTCATCACAAATAAACTTGTCACATTTCAAAATAATGAATGATATAGAATGCTCTCCCCTCATCTTGAATCTAGTTCAAGAATTTATTCTTTAGGATTTTCAGTTTTCAAACATATTGTAGTACTGGTAGAAAAGCTCCATGAATTTAATGTCATTCAGACTGATAATTCATGTGGTTTTTCCACCCTACATGTTATATACTCTTTGCCATGAGCTGCTCACCCAGTACTTTAGTGACATTTAGTGATATGTGGCACTTATATGATAATAAAAGATGCTGCTTTGTGCTTTACCTATTCGAAAATTATCCCTATGCATTCAAGATAACTTTGCCTCCAGGCTTTAAATAATTCAAAACATATATGACATATAAACCGTATCATATTTCTTTCTGGACAACCAGCATTTTCTAAATAGATTGTGACAACATCTTTTAATCTCTTACATGAATTATTCCAACATGTTTCATTAACAGACATGCAATTATAGATTTAGGAACGTACTATACACAGATCCTTCTCAAAGTAGGAGCTAGTGCATATTTCTATCTTTAGATAACTAGTCACAGAATAAAGAGAAGAGGTGCTTAAAAATTCTTTAGCATGGTTTTGTCAATCTGGTTTTAGCATGAGATAATTTTTTGAAAAGAGACTCAGAGACTCAGGTTGTCATCTGTGAAATTTTGGAAGTTCCACTCACAGTAAACAAACATTGATAAATTCACGTGCAATAACTTCCGTCCTTTTTTCCTTTTCAACAAAGCTTATCAGAAGAGGGAAAAACTTGAGTATGAATGTCTTTGAGACTCAATAATGTGATAAATAATATTAGTCTTTTTAACAGTCTACCTTGTTTGCTTCAATAACACATCTAAAGGAAGTGCAAGGCAGCCAGATGGCCAGAACACAGCATCTTAAGGGGAAAAGAAAATCAATGTGAGAACATTACATAATAGAACAAAGTATTCCTTCTTCATTCAGAAGATTTTTTTTTTTCTAAAGGGTGGAAAAGTGCCAGACTGGCCATATTGTGTTAGAAATGTCATTGTTTGCAGTAAATGTAAAATGTAGCCAGTTTCAATCAGTCAGTATTAGCCCATCAGTCACTCCAGACTCATCCTCTGTGAACTCAAAGAGACATACATCAATCTGCAAACCTTTTTACCCTGTACTGAAATGTCCTAGCATTTCCTCCATGGAATTCCTAAAAAAGTACTCCTTTCCTGAGCTTTATAGCCATATCACAGCAATTTCCCTTCACGTCTAGCTGAACCTTTTCATATTGTCTGGTTTAACCAGTCCAATCCACCTACCATAAGATGTGACTGCTGACTTACCTTTTTTTTTCCCCCCTCTGAATTACCTGCTGGTAATGTTCACATTTAGAACTGAAAAAGTTTTCTAAAGAATAAAGTTTTGAACTTTATCCAAGATGAGGGGAAAACATTCTATATCAGACATTATTTTGTAGTACCCAGTATCATGCCCTAGTCTCTGCTCCAAGAAACAGACAAGAAAAATGAGTCTTGTCAACATAAGGAAAAACTGTAACAATATTATACATGCATTATATACCTTAATGGATTATAAAATATAAGTTATAAAAAGTAAACAGAAAATACAATATCATTTATTCCTCATCATCCCATAAAATGGCTGAGTTGGGAGGGATCTTCGGAGGTCACCTGATACAACTCCCCCTGCTCAAGCAGGGCCACCTAGAGCTGATTACCCAGGACCATGTCCAGATGGATTTTATATGCCTCTAAGGAGAGAGACTCCACCACATCCCTCAGAAACCTCTGCCAGTGCTCAGTCACCCTCAGTCTGTGCCCTTTGCCTCTGCTCCTGTCACTGGGCACCACTGGAAAGAACCTGGCTCTGTCCTCTTTGCTCCCTCCCTGCAGATGAGATCCCTCTAAACCTTCTCTTGTCCAGCATGAACAGTCCCTCAGCCTTTCCTCCTAGAAGAGAGGCTCCAGTCCATCATATTCACGACCCTTCATGGGACTCTCCCAGTATTTCCACGTCTGTCTTGTACTGGGGAGCCAGCACTGGACACAACACTCCAGATGTGGCTTCCCCAGTGTTGAGTGGAGAGGATCATCTCCCTCGACCTGATGACAATACTCCTAACATGTCCATAATGCAGGATACCATTGGACTTCTTTGCTGCAAGGGCACATTGCTGGTGCCTATTCAACACCTGGTGCCCACCAGGTCCTCTTCTCCCAGTCACCATGATGGATCAAAGATTATTGAGAGTGGCCTTGCAGTGACATCAGTGCCCTCAGCACTTGTGGGTCCATCCCACCACAGCCCATGGACTGATGGAGCTCCATTTTGATTTAAGTATTCAATGACCACATCCAGGTAGATATGGAGGATCTTCCACATTTTATTTGCTCATTCCTTTCTGACTGGCCTTGCTAGCAAAGACTGAGACAAGAAAGGTGTTCAGTATCTGAGTCCTTACAACAGAGCTGCCCATTACAATCACTTCTTCCTGGTCATCCAGCACAGTCTGGGGCCAGGTGGCCCAAACACTTTACTTGAAGGCACATCTGAGTCTGTTTGGCTCCTCTTCCACTTTGAGGGTAGAGCCTGTGCTGTGGCTGCAAGCCCTAAGGCGGGTAGGAGCCTTCCTACTGAAGTCAGGATCATGAGCTCCCAACCTTCAGCTCACCTGCACCCAGTGGCAGCAGGAACCATCAGGTTTCTCAGAGATTGGTGGGTTTTCCATGGTGATTATGGATCCCATCTCCGGAAAGCTCAGAAGCTTCCAAGGCAGAATCCAGAGACTCCTGTGCAAACTGATGCCCCTTTTTGCTGTGCTTTCAGGACAGTCAAGTAAAGATTGAGGTACCTGTTTCAGCTGTTGCAGAGAAAAAGCACAAACTCAGCTGTCAGCTCTTTCTACTTTACTGGTGCTGTGAAATTTCCTTCTTTCCTCTTAGTTTGAAATACAACTTCATGGTTGGTTTTTTTTTTCATGGGAATTCTATTGTTTCAGATAGTTTGATAGACATTTTAAACTCATATTTTTAATGACAATTTTAAGTTGTTATTAACATTTAGAAATCAAGTATTTTTTAAAAAATCTAACAAAACAGAGGTTTTTCTTCTGGCTCAAATACTGGAATATGGGAAAGAACAAATTATTAATGAATGTTGCTAAGAGAGCATCTCTGCGGTTCCTTCAGACTTGCATTTGTTTTCAAACATTTTTTCATACAGGTTCTGTCGTTCCTGAAGCTAAGCAGGGAGGCTCACCAAGGAACTGATTTCAGTGGAAACTCACAGAGGAAAAAAGATACATTTCCAGGCAGATTTATTCCTTAATACTCTTCACTTTGATTCCTAGTATACTAGTATTTGGATAAGGAAGGATTTGAGTATATTAGCTCCAGAACTAAAAGCACTGGTAATTAAATGCACCATCAAATGCACCAGCTTTTAAAAACCATATTTCGGTATATTTGCACAGTGTTTCCCCTGTCTTAGTCTCATCATCACTGAGTTGAAACACGGTCTGACATTTTATCAATACGTTGTAGAGTGCCATAGTATCTGACCATGGGATTCTGTTGAATGCTCAGTCAAACCAGATCTTGTTCAGATGAAGGTGATACAAGAGAGCTCACTGAATTACATAATCAAGTAGCTCCACAGAAAAAATTGTTATGATCAGCCCAGTGCTTATAAAGAAAATCCAACCCAGAAAATACATAAGGCCTTCCATTTAGTATGAGAAGTGCTACAATGAATAGCATTATCCCCATTTTATAGCTAAATGGCCCACAGGTTGCATGGCAAGAGTGCCTTCCAATCTCCCCACTTCTTGTTTTATAGATGTCAGACCCCGTGCTAGTAAAGCTTCAGGGCTCTATATTACCGGCTTAAATCAGCACATCCTCTCTATCTGGAACCAGCAGAGGCTGAGCACACAAACCTTGCAAGAAGTGTTCGCAGTATGATGCTGTGCTCTATAATTAAGCAGTTTAATTCTTAATCAGCTTCAAAGCTCAAGAGTTCACTGTAATATCTTGCCCTAACCCAGAGAAAAAAAACAAGTAAAATGCCACCCAGAACCATGCAGCTACACAATGATGTAAAAGCTATAAGAAATCTAGTAAGGTGCCCTCTAATCCTGAAGTCAGATGAAGTGGCAGCTGAAGGATGCACATGCTCAGCAAAAGGGCTCACATCTTTTCCATATCCTCTGGTTGCTTTCTCTGCTGTCATCTTAGTATTACTATCCAGACTGAACTTTAATCAATTTGCTCTCAGCCATGCCACAGTCTCTACTGAGCTTTTAATGAGATGCTTGATCACACTCTCTGTGCAGGATGCTGCAGATACAAAATTCCCTCACAGACTCCCCTAATTGCAATTGCCTGATTCTTCTATTGAGCAGAACCATGACAAGATCCCATCAAGTGTCCTTCATGCTAGAAAAACTACAGCTCATTTAATGATTATTCACTTGCTTATTTAATAACAAAAATCTATGCACAAATCCAAACATCAAATAAAGCAGATTTTTAAAGGCTGTTTTAATGTCTCAAAAGGTATTTAATTTAGTTTTGTCTTTTTTCTTCTTTGGAGGATTCTTGCATCCTACTTTGTTACAGTAATGGGATTATTGCGTTTAACCTCTTATGTTGGAAAATAAAATACATCCGCACAACCAAGGATGATAAGATAGAATTGCTGCAGCCTGGGGGCTTTCTAAGAAGTATCTTCCACAGATTGATTCTTACTATGTGTGGGTTGGTGTAAGCATCTCCTCACCCTCCAGCAAAATAAAATCAAAAATGTCACTGAAAAAGTAGTGAAAATGAAACATTCCTGGGTGCATCTTTTAGCTGTATGCATTAATTCTCTGACTTGTCTTGCTGTCCTCTCCTCTCCAAATGATTTATAATGTTTTACCTTTGTGCTGCAGCGATTATGTCCCCCATTGCTCTGCAAATCATTCACATTTTGAAACCGTAATGAATTGGTACTATGGTGGTGGCTGTGAGATTTCTCAGTGAATTTTATTTAAGAACTCAGTAATAATATCTATCAGTAATGAATGCCTGCAAGACACAGTGACAGAATACATATATATGCACAGATTTGTATTAATTACTATGTCTTTCTTTTATCCCTAAGTCTTATTTACATTATTCCAAGAGATTAATTTTTTCTCTGAACTTTCTTCTCTTTTCTTTCTTCCTCCTAAGCAATATACCTTCTTTGAACAAACTTCTAATTTTTGTGTTCTTCAGCAGTCCTATTTTTTCATATGTCTGCTGCTGTAGATAACACCATGACATAGTCAAAGGCAATATCAGGTATGTTCTCCTTCTCAAATAAAGACAATATTCTCCTTCTAAAATAAATGCTATAAATTCTTAAAATCCACTTATATCATGACTGTCTTATCAAACAGGCTTTGAGACAAATAATTTCATTTTTTTTCCTGTGCAGGATAGAAAGGCAATTTTGTTATAACTGATCTTTCACACAGCACCATGTATGTTTTATGTATTATGTAATAAGTCCTGCCACTTTGCTGTTATTTGCTGGAACTGTAATAGAGTTCAAAGGCCCTAACTGAGATCAGGATCCTATTACAATAGCACTGCCACAGGGCAAAACAACTTCACTCTCTGACCCTGTGAAAAGAGTGGAATTAAACTCAGTAATAATCTTAAACATGTCCAGGCTAGACATGGACAAGAAAATATGTGGATTCAAGAATGAAAATACTGCTACCCCTGTTTTTCCTGTGGGGTAGAAAGTGACAGCAAACTTTCATGATTTATCCAGGACACACAAAGAATTCATGACACAGACAGATACAATTTTTTTCAGTCAATAATCTTATGGATCTTTATTTTTTGCATCTTATTGTCAATAGGAAGAATAAGGTTTAAGCTGAAAGCGCATAGGAACAACAGTATTTTGAATTGCAATGTGTTAAACAGAAGTATAAAAAGTAGATTTGTGAGCACACAGGTATCACTTAAGGCACAGCACTATGACAAATCTGCACCAAAGGATGTTTTGAAAGCCATTCTTTCATAGGCCTTTCTGTAGAGCCTGAGGCTTGATTAGGGACACTAGAGGAGAGCAAACTAAGCTAATAAGAACTGTGAGAAATGGAGAGAAAGGGGCATCTAGGGGAAGCAAGGACTCAAACTGAGAATAAAGGAACAAAACTGGATCTGTCATAAACTGAAGGGAAAGGAGTGGAAAGGACTAAATTTGAAAAAGGAACATGAACTCACAGTGACACATTCTTCTTCAGAAATTAAATGAAAATCACGAATTCCCAAATCTCAGAGTTCCTAGACGATCGGCAAATCCTTCAGAAATCGTCTTTACTGTCACTCAAGTTTTGAAGATCCTACGCTGCAGCTCAGCTCGGAGCTGCATAAAGGCTCAGCATGATCCAGGTAAGTATCTGTAGGGTGACATACAGTTCACGGCTTTGCTTTGTTGCTCGGGTTTTTTAAAAAAACACGGGAGATCCCATGCAAAAACATAGCTTAAAGCATTATTGATATTTCCTACACAAACTTAATAAATCCCTCTTGTGTCTTTGCATTATAATTTGGAAATTTATTTTACACAAGATTTGTTCCCCATCCAATGCTCTCTGGATAGTCTTGCTCTAGGGACAAATCACAATTATACAGAGTAGGATGCTGTATAATCCGTCCATTAATTTTGCGGAAGTTAGAAGATGTGCAGCAGTGGATGTAGCAGAAACTTGATGAAAAGAAAGGATGATCTGAAAATTCAGGGAGGTGGAATGGTGCCCTCAATAAGTGTATCCCTCACTCTCTCATGGATCTCTCACAGTTACATCACCTAAACAGAACTTTTGGCAAGTGGTCACTACCTCTGTATTCCTCTTTCTTGCAACTCCAGGCCCTTCCTGTGGTTTGAAATCATTAGGTATCTATACCTGGAACACAGGCAACAGGCACTGAATGTATCCAGTATCACATCTAAACTAGAACACATCCTGTATCTCAACCATCTGAAAAATCAGCTCATAAGCATCTCAAATTGACTGTCAAAAATAGTGGATATTTTCTAATTTATTCTGTCTCAGTTCTCTCTCTGTCAAATTAGAATAATAATTCCTCTTCAGTGCACAGAAGTGCTGTGAAGATAAATTCATTAAGATTTGTAAAGCACTCAGACACTGTAATGATGAGCACCACTGAAAAGCCCAAGAGGAAATTAAAAATTCAGCCTTCAGAGCAGAACTTAAAAATGTGACATGGGACCATACACTGAACAATAACAAAGAAACAAAATTATGAAGAGTTCCTCATTCAGGGAGCATTATCTACGTATTGTGCGCTGCAGGAAGCAGAAGTCCAGGTGGGGAGCGGGATGTATGTGATCAGTTAATTAAAACCAGGCTTATCGTGCATGCCAGGAGATAGGAAAATAGAGGTTGGTGGACAATCCAAAGTCTGGCAGTTTCAAGAGCTTAGCTTTTGCCTATAAATACATGGTAATTTTTTTCTAGATTAGTTTTTATGTTGTCTTGGGGTGCATATGTTTAATATGTAAAAAGCTTAAAAGATCTCTATCTCCTTTAACTCCTTTCACTAAGACATGACAGCAGCCATAGGTTTGTCTAATCTTACAGCTGGTCCCCTAATTCAATAGGTTTGAGGTAGTACTTCTCCTACTTCTCTCAAGTCAGTTTAATACCTTCTTTTAAAAGTGTAGGATCCTACCAGAGACAGCTGAATTTTAATGTAAGAGTGTCAAGTGAAATGAATGCTGTCAAAGGAATCTGAAGAAAAACTTAATTGTATCAATCCAATACCTGTTATATGAATGAAACCCAAAATTTGCTGGCTGAATTATCTGGAAGACATTAATCCCACCTGAGATTAAGTTATCCCTAACTAAAAAAGTGTCTTTTTAAATTTAAATACCCAAAGTTAAACAAACAAAAGGCTGCTCTCAGCATCTGTAAGTATACAAACTAGATTAAAAATTCACACTGATGGTTTGGTTTTGCCTTCAGAAAGTCACCTTTCTAATTCTGCTGGCAGTGCTCTGATTGTCTGATCGTTTTTCATTGCTCTGATTGCAGCATCTTTCCTTAATAAGTCAATCAGGAAACTCTCCATGTTTCATAGTGTCCCAATAGCCCATATCCCCTTGTTTTACAGAAAACTTTTAATAGAACACAGACTAATTATCCTTAGACATATGGGACATTGAGTTTTTAGAACTAAATAATCTTTTCCTTATTATTTTTTAAAAAATGTTTAGAAAGGGGAAGAGCTATTCTTAAAATCTCTAAATAAGAAGCAGAGACGGGTAAGTAATTTAAAATACTTTTTTCCTAAATTTTTAGAATTCTTCCTCAGAATACCAGGGGTTTATTTTTGGTTTTGTTGTTTGTTTCTTTGTTTTTTCACAAAAATGTAAACCTGGGATGTCACTTTCCCCAGACAGTATCAAATAATGTTAATATTCTATAATTTCTCATACATACAAAAGAGAAAGGAAATGCAAAGAAGTTTAAAATACTAGTTTTTTAGATAAAAGTACCTCCGCAGTAGTCTTGTACACAACTTAGTTCTACAATGAAGGAAAATTGACAAGGTATAAAGTAAATCAAGACTGATATGGACTAATTTATGAATTTAGGTCTTTTGGGCTTCCTTTCTATTTGCATATGGGTTTAAAGTTTAAAAGTTAGAAAAAATGTTAAAGTGACAGTACGGAATGGGGATTCAATTTATCCCCTTTAAAAACTACTTGGAGTTCATGCATATGAGTAGTTACTTAGTACATATAATGAACACTTCTGTGGCTGGCATCCAGTGATTGCTGGGTTTAGTGCTTTTCCATTTTTATGTTTTTCCCACATTGATAGGACTCTAGTGAACATCAAATATGACTGTAACCTGTGAAGAAAAAAATTATAGGGGTTAAAACTCCAAGATTTTATGTCACGGAAAAACAGATAATGGTGATGTTAAGTAAGTCTGTCACACTTTGCTGGATAAATGTTCCATGTTTGAAAGATATCAAGCAGTATTGCTAACACAGAACAGTGTATTAACTTTACCTGAATCACTGGGCATCCTTCCAGAAGCAAGGCTAGAAGGAGACAGGCATAAGACCAGTCATAATCGTAAAGCTTGAGAGAAGAAAGAGTCTCTGTGGGACCAAACGATGAATTGTCTGAACTCATCATCCAGGCCAAGTACAAACAGATGTGTCTAAGAAGACACTGTGTGACAATATATAGCATGTCATTTTGTGCTCCAGGCACCAATTACCATAATAGAGCGGGAAGTTCTCATACTTTATCTTCATTGCCCTGACAATGGGTTTTAAATTTCCAATGAATTGTAGAAATCCTCTGCCCCAGGTAAATTTGAATGCTTTAGAGAGGTAGATGGAAAATTCAGCCTCTGGCAGATGTTTACTAAGAAGCTTCAAGAAGTTGCTAGGCATAGCAGAGGAGTTTCAGGATCCCTGAGTAATTCAGAAATCTCTCTTGGTCACTTAAGTGTAATGAAAGGCAAAATTTTTTTAAATCTAATTCTGTAACAGCTATTCAGATCTGAATTTTCACTTTGGGCAAAGAGAAAAAGGAAGTTCAAGAGACCTGAGGGGAAACTCTAATATGTAATGTAATGCAATGCAAATGGTTGCAGGTTTTAGGTCACAAGCTTTATTAGCAATACCTGCTGTACTTGCTGTAATAGTTCTGTGTATTCTGATATCTGAAAAACAATGAATGGAACATGCAAAAAGATATCCTGTCAATATCTCTTTTACACCTAAATCTCACATTACTGTTGGTAATTTCATCATCAAGCCCATTTGCCAAACAAAAATGCTGTTGTGATGAGATGCAGGACAGGCTTCAAGACAGAAGACTCAAGTATTAGAAATTAAATTGCTCACCTAAATCCCAATGATGAAGATTTCACAACTTTCTTTCACGTCCACCTTAATGTTTTTATAAATAGTAAGAGATCCTTGCTGAAACAATGTGTTCCCTCAGAAACCAAGAATTCACATGTTTCAGAAATAGGCAATTTACCAAGTACTGATCTAGTTTTCAACTCCTGATTTGTTGCGTTTTTAATCAAAAGTAACTCTTTGAAGTACACTTAATACTAGGAATATTCAAATAGACCCCATATTTATGAGCCTTGGTGAGCTGGTATCCCAGCCCTGTTTAGCAACCAGTAAAGAGCTGTCATGAACAGAAGAAGTCTAAGTTGTTGAGTCTCAGCCTGTAGGGTCTGCATTACTTAGCTAAACAGACAGAGCAGCCTGGCTGACCTAACGAGAGGGAACGAGCACCAAACGGGCACAACAGTGGGCATTTACTGTCACTCCAGAAAATCTGAGTGGCAGGTCGAAACAAACAGAGAGAGGCAACTTCAGGGGGCAGTACCCTTGTTTTTCCAAGATTGAAGATAGGTAAAAATTGGTCAGAATTCCTGTATGGGAGGTTCTTGTACAGCAGATTACAATATTAAGCACTGTACCGTGGTGAAGCAGATCTTACATAATACGTTTTACAGCAAATTTTCTTCCTGATATTTCTAGTGCTTACAAAGCTCTGGTAAGAGACATGTCTCATTCATATGATGGTTCTGGGAAACAGCACACAGATTATATATTTATTCTGGTAGGATTAGTATGCATTCCTCCACAGAAATCAACAACAGCAGCTCTCTAAATTTGTCATATCACAGGTGGAAGCCAAGGAAAAACTTTATAATTTTATTTCTGAAGTGTAACATGAAGTATACTGTCCTGAATCTATCAATCAGAGAAATTCAAATTTTGCAAACACACTTCTACAAACCCAGGATACATTCTGTTAACTATGGTTGAAAAGTACTTTTCTTTAAAAAAAAAAAAAAAAAGAGTCCATGAGTGGCATGAAATTTGAAAATACTCTAGCTACCGTAAAATACTGTTAATTATAGGAAGGCAGTGAACCAACAACATCACAATTAGAAGGCAAATAAAAAAAGATCAGTAGGAATTTAGTAGAAATATCAAGCATGAAAAAAGCAAAGCAAAGGGTTAAAAAAATCAAATTCAATACAGTTGAAAATTAACAGAAAAAAGATTCCATAGAATGATAGTGTGTTGATATGTCGGTAAGTAGAAAAGTTATATCAGCAAAACACAACAGCACAGCTCTGGGTACGTTATGCCATCAATATGCACAGCCAAACAGAAAATAAATTACAGCAGAAAATTACTCTTACATAATTGACATTTAGTAATTCTTTGCTGTTCCTTAGCTTTCCAATTTCACTTAAAATATTATCCTTCTGTAGCAGAATTTAATCAAAATGTAATATTTGTTACTAGAGTTATCAGTGTGAGAAACAAGATGAGTTCTATTTTCAGAAATAAAAGGGATAAAATGAGTGTGAAATGGAAAGGTATCAGAGCTTTTGAAATGGACATTTCATCTCTAATGTACGTATGGCCATATGCAGTAGTGCAACGTTTAAAGTAAGGTACAGTTCAAGGGTAAAATTTTTACAACTTGGCACAGTAATTTTGCCTGTCACTAACGGATTTCTGATATTTAAGAGATCCATTATTAGAACTCACACTAACCAGATTCTAATTTGGAGTGCTTGTTAAAAGCAGATAGTGTTTACAATTTTGAATAAATTGATGCAAATTTCTCCTCTCCTGTCCTCTCCTCTCCTGTCCTCTCCTGTCCTCTCCTCTCCTGTCCTCTCCTCTCCTGTCCTCTCCTGTCCTCTCCTCTCCTGTCCTCTCCTGTCCTCTCCTGTCCTCTCCTCTCCTGTCCTCTCCTGTCCTGTCCTCTCCTGTCCTCTCCTGTCCTCTCCTGTCCTCTCCTGTCCTCTCCTGTCCTGTCCTGTCCTGTCCTGTCCTGTCCTGTCCTGTCCTCTCCTCTCCTCTCCTCTCCTCTCCTCTCCTCCCCTCCAACCTGTTGAATCTGGTTGTGCGAAAAAAGTTTAAATGTGCCCTTAGCAGATACTCTCAGTGTTAAGACACCTTTCAACGATCCCACTATGTGGCCATGAGAAAAGAGCATTTATGTCCTGCTGTTGGAGCTGTCCATCGGGACTGTGACCCAGAGGCCTCATTAATAAAAGAGGGGTAGAGGATAAACGCTTTTGTCCAAGCAAAACAGCTTATAATCAACTCTGTGATCATGATCAGTATTGCCTGCCCTCGGTAGAGAGCCTGTAACACATCAGAGACCCAGAGCATCACACAGCTGGTGCATGACTAATGTTTCATATAATATTTAATGTATGAGTATGAAGTCAGCACTAGTCAGGAGGATTTCTGCTATCTGAGTGATGCTGACATGCTCCCACGTTCTTTCCTTGCTGCCGTGTCAGGAAATAATGACAGAGGGCAACATAGGGAAGTCTTATGGGACTTGCAGACTGGGATGTATTTAGGGAATCGGTAGTCGGGAAATTCTTTTATGCTACTCTGAAGACATCATTCTGACAAGGAGTCATTTTTAGGTCACTTAGGCATGCACAAAGAGGTGTCCATTTTAGAAGAAACCCTTTCTCTTGTCCTGTAGATGTGAAAGCACCCTGAAACAGCACTGACAAAAACGGCAGGTCCTGTCAAGTATGCTCAGAAGCACCAGTAAATTAAAGGTACCAGGAAAATATTTGTGAAAATGGAGGCCAACTGGCACAAAAAAACTGCAGCTCTTATAGTCAAGTCTCTAGATAGGTCTTTAAGAGGGGAGCTGCAAGCAAGCTACCTGTCAGAGGTGGAGGGGCCTGATGAATTCTGACTCCCAAATCATGCCCAAGGATAATTCTAGGCAATGTTAAGTAGTAGACAAAAATATGCCAGGAAATATACTAGGATAGGCATATCCAAAGGGTTTAGCAGGCTTTGGATCTAATAGCTGTGAAAGTAACTTTTGTGGCTTATCAGAAATGACTTCACACACAGATCTGGACTGCGTTGCTATTACTCTGAGTCAGGAGCAGAAGAGTGCTCATTCTTATAGCATTGCTCCTTTCAGTGCTGTATAAATTTTGCAGATTTTATTAGATGGCATTCCAATCTTAAAAGTATTTTAAAAAGCATTGCATGATTTATGCAGTCTTAATAAGAGATTTATGTCAGAATTCATAGCTATCACCCAGAAGCTTGAGAAGAAAGTTTAAAAATTTAATACACAGGTGGAACGTGAGACATTTATCCTTCTGAAATAAGAGGTGGATTCTAAGCTAAATTTCACCTTTCTTTTTCTTATTAAAAGTGCAGGGGATTTTATGTGAAAATTGGAAGAATGGCTACCAATTAAATGAAAAGAAGCAATTTCGGAGTTGAACAATTGGAATTTGATAGTCGCCTAAGTTGGTGACCACTTTACAATTTCACAATCTTGTTTCCCCTTAAATCTATACTCACTCTCAATTTGTGAAGTTACAATTAGGACAAACACTTATGAGCCTGGTTCTTTTAAATCCAGTTCATCAGATAATAATTTTCCATTTCAGCTGTCTACTAGTTTCTTCCAGAAACAGCATAACAAAGTTTACATAAACCCCACAGAAATATTTCACAAGCCTTGCAGGCCTTCTGAAGAAATGCTACAGGCTTTCATGACATTGAATGATCTTTTCAGCTTGCCCACTGGTGAGACTCGACATCTATTGTCTTCAGAAGCTGATTTGTGCCAAGCAATGAAATACACTGAAAAGATGAAAGGAAGAAATGACTTATTTCTGAATCTGAATATAGCTACATCTCAAAGCTATCAAGTGAATTTAGATTAAAGGATGGACATGATTCCATACCTTACATCAAAGTTATACCAGATTCTCTGTAATGCTAAACTGTGACAGCTGGCCATATGCAGATTTGAAACCAGACTATTCATATGGCACTTGAAGATGAATGTGAGGAGCATTTTTAAATACTGCTATTGTTTTTAAGAAGCAGAAAAGATACAACATTTACTGCTTAAAGTCAAAAAGTTACTTCTGTGCTTCATGAAAACCAGAATTTCAAGGAAGTGTAGGACTTAATAAACACAAATTAATTTTATTTAATTGCATATGAAGACCTATGTTTAAGTAAGCTCATTAAAGTTGACACATCAGGTACTCAACGAGTACATATCAAATACATACCAAGACAAGGAGCCAGGGCTGGGGCTAATAATTTTTAATATCTTCATCAGTGGCATGGACAATGGAATTGAATGCACACTCAGCAAGTTCTCAGATGACAGCAAGCTGAGTGGTGCAGTACACACTCC
This sequence comes from Callaeas wilsoni, assembly GCA_013398955.1. NCBI lineage: Eukaryota > Metazoa > Chordata > Aves > Passeriformes > Callaeidae > Callaeas > Callaeas wilsoni. The sequence continues at coordinate 19,777 of VWPU01015317.1, forward strand.
TGAAGGACAGGATGCCATCCAGAGGGCCCTGCACAAACTCGAGAAGTGGCCCATGGGAATCTCATGAGGTTTAGCAAGGCCAAGTGCTGGTGTTGCACATGGGTCAGGACAAACCCCAGTGCCAGCCCAGGCTGGGGATGAACAGATGGAGAGCAGCCCTGCCCAGAAGGACTTGGGGGTTGCTGGGAGTGAGAGCTGGACATGAGCCAGCCATGGGCACTGCCAGCCGAGAAAGCCAAGGGTGCCCTGGGCTGCATCGAAAGCCCGTGGGTAGCAGGGGAGGGAGGGGATTCTGCCCCTCTGCCCCGCTCTGGTGAGACCCCACCTGCAGAGCTGCCTCCAGCCCTGGGGTCCCAGCATGGGAAGGACATGGAGCTGTTGGAGAGAGTGCAGAGGAAGCCACAAAAATTATCAGAGTGGGAATTCTTCAGCCTGGAGAGGAGAAGGCTCTGGGGAGACCTTTATGTGGCATTTCTATACTTAAATGGGCTGTATAAGAAAAATGGGGAGGGAGTTTTTAACAGGGCCTGTAGTAATAGCACAGTGGGTAATGATTTAAACTATAAGAGGGTAGATTCTGACTAAATACGGAAGAAATTTTTTGTGGTGATGGTGGTGAAACACTGGAATAGGTTCCTTACAGAAGCTGTAGATGACCCATTCCTGGAATTACTGAAGGTCAGGCTGGATAGTGCTCTGAGCAACCTGATTTTTTTGATGTTGCTGCTTATTTCAGGATGTTGCACTATATGACCTCTAAAAGTCTCTTCCAAAGCAAACCATTCTATGATTCTATGATTCTTTGATTCTATGAAGTATTAAGTTTGTGGTTCTCAGAACATCTACTAATAGGCAAACACAACATAAGGTCTGCATAACAAGGTGACTAACTCTAACTTTCCTTAACCTTTACATTTTTTAACTACTTTTTACCTTTGCACTTGTACATTTATTCACTGACTATGTTGTGACCCTTGAAAGGCTTTGAATATCCTCCTCTACAATACTTTTGTAACTAGAGTAGGACGTTATGGATGCAACAACAAACAAACAAACTGGGGAACAGCTCTGCTGGAAAAGATCTGAAGGTCCTGGTGTACAGCAATTTGAGTGATTCAGCTCTGTGCCCTGTAGCAAAAAAGGCCAACAGCATCCCAGCCTGTAATAACATGAGCGCAAGTGAAATGATTATCCTGCCTCATGCAGCTCTTGTTAGACCGTATCTGGAGTACTCCTGCCTCCAGTTTTGGACATCCAGTGAAACAAGCACTGACAAACTGGAGCAAGTCAAGCAGAAGGCCACCAAGAGGGTAGCCATGTCACCCAAAAATCCCTTCTTGGCCATCTTCTGGTGAGGCACTAGTTGACCTCTGTGGCTCTGCTCAGCCTCATGTGGGACCCTCACCCCTGTGACAAACTGCCACCTTCTCCCATGGGCACGGGTGCAATTTAAGGAGTGCTGGTCTCCAGCCACACCTGCCCACATGCTGACCTGTAGGGTCATTTCCAGGCTTGATCTCGGATCTGCCCTATCCTCATAGATTTGTGAGATGCCCTGGATTTGGGGTTGATCTTACCTTCATCCCATCTGCACTGAGCACCCACCCTGTTCCCTTCCTGGAGTGCTGAGATTGATTGCTGCGAGGTTCCTGTCCTGAGAGAGATGAATTCCCCTTGTCTCCTCGGCCTGGGGAGATCCTGGTCCCTTACTGTGCTCTGGCACCTAGACTTGATTACATTTTCAGTTGGCTGGTTCTTTGCACTCAAAACTCAAATGTTTAGACATAGGTGACTGGAAACAAGGCACTGTCACATGGTGACAAACACTTGTGGGGTTCACGGACATCCGTGTTACTACATAGAAATTTCAAGGTAACAACTCTGACATGTCTTGCTTGAATGGAGAATAATAATGTGAGACATGGATACTTAGAGATGTTTATTTGAGAAATTAATAGAAAAGGTGCCAATGGAAATCTTGGATTAATGCAGCAAAACCGGTCTTGCTACATATACTCTTCTCAAGGTTAGACATGTTGTTCCATTTATAAATTATGTAAGCACACACTCAGATGAAACACAGAGGATGTGTCTTTAAATTTACTCGTCTCATCATCTGAAAGCATAATAAATCAGATCAAAACAGAATTTCCTACAGTTGAAAAAGATTATTTTTTAACTAAGCACAAACTAGATATCTAATATAAACTAGCCAAGAAATTTCTGTAATCTGATATTGAAAGTGAGGAATGCTGATAAGATACAGACATTATATTCCGTGCACTTCCATCAACAATTTTAGTGCAGTTTCAACTAAAATGCTATAAACATAATCCTAGAATATCTACTGAGCAGGGAAAATCCCATGTTTTACAAGACACATGCTTCATAATTACATACAATGTCAATAAAGTAGAGACGATGTCAACATTTATGAAACAAGGCAAACTATTTTGATAAATGTTTCATTTAAAACACATTTTGTTGACTTTTTATTTAAATAATGAAATAGAATCAGTCAGAAGCTTGTCTTATCCTGCTGTGGATTCTAGAGGGTACAACAGATTTACTGCAGCTGATTAGACAGGGGCAAAAAAAAGTAAAAACCTAGTAATCAATTTGTTACAGCTTCACCTGCAGGTGTTCAAAGCTGGAAGATGGATATCTGCCTATTTTTCATTTGTTGCATATTGCTGCAAGCTGTGGAATTCATAGTGCTGGCCTTTGGATGTGCTCCCACTCCATCAGTGCCGATACACACTGGCTTCAATGTGCAGGGTATCAGCACTTCCCTGGGAAGGCTTCCTGCTATGTGGAATAATGGTCGCTGTTGCATAAAACCCTTGTTTGCAAATCTTCCTGCTGGTTTCAGAGTGATTCACTTGCCAGAGGTCCACGGAAAACTGTGTGTGTACTCACCCATCCTTAAAACGTGGTGTACGCCTGCCAGGGGCTACCTAAACGGTACAAATGTGATATAATCTACTAAATACTCATTACATGTCTAGTGGCACAACATATTAGATATACTAGCAAGCACCAGCTGAATTTCCAGGGCTAGGATCTACTCAACTGGCCATAATTTTACCAGTAGCAGATAGTAGTCAAGTTTGTATTAAAATCTGAGAAAACTGTTGATCTCCATTCTCTCTCTCTCTTTTTTAAAATAATTTTTAAAATTATTTTTCCCCAATTCACTTTCTGAGAGAATCTATTTGTTAATGTATGTATGCTTATTCACAGACCTGACTAGCTGGTCTTTCCAGGCAAGATGTGTGAGCTCTTACATAGTTAGAAGCAGTTTGAGATGGACTCTGAATGTCAAAAACTGTATGGCAGATAGCTCTTTGTTCCCAGTTATTATCGCTGTGCTGTGTAATACTTAAAAGACAATTTTATTTGTGAAATACACTCTGCTTCAAAAAGACTAATGATGTGTAAAGTATCCCAGAGGACTGAGCTCCAGGAATCTAAAGCAGTTTCTGATAAGCAGAAATTCCACTTCAGAGAACTTCTAAAGAAATCCCTGTGTCTCTCCATAAAACCTTCAAAGTAAATAATGGCAAAATTGACATTTTTTGCCTTGGGAGCTCCACTGTTGGCTCTTCCTAAATTCTTCAGCTCAGTAGTTTGCAATGACATGGTGTCCCTCCAGGTACTCTCTTACTAATAGGTACTGAAAAAATATTGTTGGACAGGACAGCTCTATTACAAAAAGACATAGGATTTTAATAACATGTTTCTGACATCAGGACAACAACAATACTTTGGGTTTTCCCTGGAGGTCTATCTACGTAGCAAAACCAAAATTATAAAATGTAGGGCAACTTATACCCCACTCAGAAAAAATCCTCCCAAGTACGGAAATGAGGAAGTGAGAAAAATATTTTAACAGGTTTTAATATTGAAAATACCCTTGGCACCAGAGAAAGGTAAATATAACAGTAGAGTAATCCAATTTCATGAATCAAATCTGTGCAACTTTTTTCCTTACGTCTAGGGAGAGGTTTAGGTGAAGAGCTTCATCTCTTTGTACACTGGCTCTGGGGAAACACCTCCATCACCTTCCTATGAAGATGTCAAGTCATTTAACCAGCCATGATGCTGTGGAGACAAATTTATATAAACTCTTCCCCCTAAAAGCTTTGCCTTAAAGGAAACAACACCTAAGAAATATGTAATCTTATAAACTCTCCCTTCTGTTTCATGTCTGCCTTCTCAGGGATTTTCAGGTTAATGAAGAAGTTTACCTTTATCTTCTGCTACTGCTTACATTTTAGAAAGACTCCTGTTCTTTACCATAGTAGATATAAACATAATCTATCCAGAATAATTAAACCATCAACCTGTTCTGCTGTCTCAAGGCAAAGGCTGAGCTTCTAGACCATGGATTAACAAGTCCTGTTTTAAAGATTTTTTTGTTTGCTTGCAGGATTTTATTTAGTTTTATGAGTTTTCTTCAAAATGTAATCCTACCAAAAGCTGTGTCAGCACAACCTAGGGTAGTAACATATTGCAGCATGGGAGGAGGAATGTACATCGTGTGTGAGATGTAGGAATACTTTAAGCTGGAATTTATCCTCAAGGTGGGTTTTTTTAATACACTGAAAACTGTTTTATACAAATGTATTCACAGTGAAGGCCACAATTTATTTAAGCATATAAAGTAGCTTTACATGTGCATTACACTTGTGTCAACTCAGAGTATAAAAAATTTCCCATCCCAGGAATGGAAGGGTCAGCATGGTGCCACCAAAGAGGTAATTCCACTCTGTTGCTTCAGGAAAGGCATGCTTTAGTGGCAATAGTAGCCTGAAGAATTGCCACACTCATCCTCCTTCCCTGACTCCTCACTGTGTGGCTGAGTTGCACTGGCCCAACACCTTTCTGGCTGTGCTGTTCAGCAGCTAGGGAACACACTTCATTTGAAAAATCATAAGAAGACTTACATAATGAAATTATGTACATTTAAAAATAACAGTATAAGTATTTTTTTAAAGTCAGGTCATCTCCTTTATGTATTTTGCAGAACAGTTGCATAAATGCTTCTGGGAGCAGAAGTGAGAAAAATCCTGAAGACTGAGGAGGGAAATACCTCTAAGATGGAAGGGTGGCAGAGGAATCAATGCTGACTTCAGGTACTGTGTCCAAAGATATAAAACCATGAACTGGAATCTGAAATAAAATACCCACAGAAAGCTCAGTTGGCTTTTACCTAGGTACATCCACATACAGCTGGCCTGCTTTCTTGCAGCTGGAAAACGAATTTGCTTTAACACCACTGAAATCTTTTAAGGTGGCTTCTGTACCATCTGAGTGATAAACATTACACTGTTTTCTGGTCTGGATAAGTAAGCAGCAAGATATAAATCCCATGATTTTCAAGGAGTGACATTTAGCTGAGAAATTATTATTCCTTTAGCTTAAGAGTAATAATGAGTTCTGATTTTGTTGGTTTGGTTGTTGGGGTTTTTTTTAATTAGTCAGGAGCATAATAATATGGATTAGCAATGCTGCTCCACAGAGCTAGAGGTAGGAAAATTAAAACAGTGTGTCAGTCTGTAATGCCATCTGATGCACAGGATAAAACTTGGGCTTGACATATCAGGAATGTGAGATCATGGTAATGACATTGCATAAGCTCTGTAATTATTTTTTAATTGATCTAAGTGCTCAGGAACTTATCTATAGGTCTCCTCCCTTATCACAACTTGATGCAGGACGTTATTTAAACCCCCTGTTTAGATTTCTTTATGTGTGTTCCAGTACTTGAGCAGTGTATCTGTGACCATCTATTAGGCTGGAGCCTATGACTCTAATTAATGGTAACAGCAGTAAATTTATCAGGACTTTAAATAGTTTCAGGAAATCAGGTGTTTGAATGTAAAATCAGAAATTTGAATGCAAAGTCAGAAATTTTAATGCTTGTGTTTAGCTTTGAGTTATGAGTGGATACTCCACTGCACGCTTGTTCTTTGTACTCAGGCATTAGCAAGGATCAGTAGCAGCTTTTAAGAATAAAACAACTTGAATTTCCTCACATCACTGGCAATCTTTCCTTGTGTCTTCTGAGTTTTAATTCATCGTAAAATTAAACAGAACTTGCTGGCTCCTTTTACTTCTCTAAGAAGTTCTGTGGCAGATTACAGTTTACACAGACGAAAAACAAATTGTGTATGTGCACATCGAACCTGCTTATTTGTGTATGTATATACACATATATGTGCATATATGTAAATATTTATGGAAATGTACAAGTATGCTTACTTCTGTTAATTCCACCATCATTTATTTAGCAACCATAGAGAAGCAAATAGTCAAATTAATGTGAGTTGGGATGGAAAAGCATTGGCAAGTACTACGATTTAGGAATGTGTATCTGCACCGTAGCTTATGGCTAGGAAAATCCTGTCAGGTTATTCTAAGGAAACCTCCAGGCCCCTTAAACACAAAATGCGTAGTTTTAAATAGCACAGTGTAGATTTGAAAAGGGTCTGAAGGCAGCACTAGTCAGATCGTGGTGTTGTCATAGCAACAGACATTGAAATTCAAAATATGAAGCACAAAATGGGGGTGGGAGAAAAAGAAGGGTAGAGTGGAGAAAAATAGCAAGGAATGATGAAAATCTCTAAAAAGAATATGAAAATAAGACTTCTATAATCAGTGATAGAATAACTATAATATCTGTACTCTGCTTACTATTGTTTGCATTTTTTCACCTTTTTCATACAAAAATTTAAAAATGCTTCATAAATATTAACAGTCTACACCTTCTAACATCCCTCAAGGAAAGTATTGATGTTGTCATTTATAGATAGAAATACTGAGGCAGAGAGTGCTTTGCCTAAGTAGAATACCTACAGCAGAGGTAAAAAGAGAGTTCAGCTGTTTGCTTAGCTCTGTATTCACATGCTCTTTGCTTCTTTGCTTTAACATGCCTCAGTTTTATGATGTTATTATCTGCATATGTAATAGAAGAACCAGAGTAATTTTCATAAGAGTGGTAGCAACATTATTCTCTTTCGGACACAAAAGCTCTGGTGCTTCAATACGTTTTGTACAGTTATTTAAAGGTTTGTTGGTATTTCTTTACAATAATAGTGACAGAAAATAAGAAAAGAATGAGTAAAATGGAATTGCAATTTTTTTCAAAGATGTACAATAGTTTAGAAAAAGACACTCATTCATGCCTAACTCATCAAGATGCTGCAGCAAATCTAACTCAACAGGAAGGAATTAATATGCCTTTGTTGGGGATCAAGGAAACATACTGCAGGTTAAAAGCCTGAGATAATGTTTTTGCTGGGTTTTCTTTTAAAATTTATTATTTTATCTTTCACAGACATCTCTTCACAATCTTTACTTCTGAGTATGTATCTATATTAACCTTTCTGTATTGCTGACTTGTATATAATAGAATTCTTTAGTATATCCAGGAGCTTTTCTAATGTTGAGTTTTGCAATGACTCCCATTTTACTTCAGCATTATGACGGAGTGATAATGAGGAATTTTCCATCTCTCTATTTCCTGCATTTATATTTCCCTTCCAGGCATGTAATTTAGCTTAGAGTCATTATTCTTGAAGTAATATAATGCTACAGCATATCTCCTAAGAATAACTTGGAGGTTTTTCAGCATCAGTATCAGCAGTATACAACAACAGAAAACTTGCTTGTCACATCCAGGAATTCTAAGCAATGAGCCATAAACAAAGAAACTAGATAAAGGTAGAAAAGAAGCATTAAAAAATACGAAAATGTGCTGACTGAATTATAGACTTGCAGTGTACCAGAGGAGTTGCAGCGAACAGAAGAACAAAGGGAAAAGGATTCTTGAAACCCATAGGTTACCTGAACAGGAAAAGAGTTTTACTATTTAAGAAGCAAATCCCTGGTATTTCTAGGGTCACAATGGTGGGTGAACAGATTATGATTGACTGAAAATTCTCTGATAGTTGGGAAGCCAGAAGATATTGAAGCATGAACTTATGGGAAATGAGTTATGTGAGAGGTGAAGAACGACCCAGGATACTGAACTCATTTCTTCAGGTATTTTTACATACAGCTGCTATTGTTTGTGATGGTTGGGCCATGAAGTACTCTGCCTGGTAGCTGTTGAGGAGTTGCACTATGGAACTTGGCACGTGTTCCTGTGTTTGCCAAGTTTCTTGGGAGGCAGTTTTGCAACAAGCTCTGAAATAATGCTTCAATGCCACCATTGTCCAAAACAGCAGGTTTTAAGTACTGATGCTGAAAACAGCCTAGCATGAAGATATAATGTGTAGGAGTTAACATTAGGAGCTGCTGCGGCCAGAATGGAAACTTCCAATAAGGTTTATGAGGGAAACCCTCCTGCTGCGTTATGAGGTTCAGAAAGGTTCTAGTTTTCTAATGTCCCCCTCAGAGAGAAACCTAGGTGTGGCTGGATCCAAACCCAGTCCCAGACTTGGTCAAGAGTTTATGTCTCTTGAAGATTTCTATAGGTGTAATTTAACCTTAGTACAGCTTTGTCCTGCAGAGTTACGGATAGCAAACCAATACAGAAGAACTATTTATTTCAATTGATGATAAAAATGCTTAGACTAAGGGACGTTAATCAGAATTTGTTAGTACACAGTGAAGATAGTTATAACTACTAGTTTAGTGCACGATTTATTTAAGCAATATTGAAGGAATTATATTCAAGGCAGCAAAACAATTCCTAAGCAGAGATTGGTGTTACCCATACCAACAATCAAGGGCAAATCCCTTTTGCTCAGCCTTGAGAAGTAGCCTTGAGGGGCATCCCTCCTCAAGGGTGGAATCTCCACGCTCACTCTGAGAAGTGGTGTATTAGAATTCCCTGCAATTAAAAAGGGGGGCTGGGCTTTTGTGGTACAAAGTGATTCACAGTCAGATGTCTCTGGGCCTGCAGCATCACCTCAGCAGCTTGAGATAAGTTATCAGCACCATGACTTGCTGGTGCCTCTAACAGCAACTTCAGCTGCCACATCCTCACCAGTGCCGGTTTCCATCAGGACATAGTGTTCTTCACATCCTCAGAATGTTTAACTTTGGGACTGATGAATCAGGCTGATTCTTCAACACCAAACACAGCATGAGGCCCCTTCCCCACCCACTACTGATAATTTCTGCAAATAGAGTCAAGTTTGAGCTGCTTTATCCCCACTTAGGCAGAGCATCCTGCTACAGGAGCAAAGGGGAGAGGCTGGAAGAAAGTACACCCGGGGACTGATAGAATGTGTTGAAGCAGAAACATATCCATTTCCTTGATCCTTTTTGTCTCTTCTGGATACTTGCAGGAAGCAGCCTCTCCAATTTTGTACTTAGGCAGTGGGCCCTGGGTCAGGCTTGGGAGGAAAAGGGCAAAGGAAATATGTACTGAGCTGAGTGAAGGAATGTGTGCAGAACTGGAAGACTGGGACAGGGAGGATCCTTTCACAAATACATTTGTTAATTTGGATTTTAATTGCAAGTGCTGATAAACTTTTAAAGCTTTTTTGTATTCAATTAATAATTGCACTTTCTAGGTAAAATTAATCATTTGATTTTCAAAATATTTTGCATATGTCTACACTACACTGAAGTGACTGTAGTATAGGACCATGTCTCTTTCATCTTTATTTCACAAATATATGAAAGCTTTGGGGAAAAAAAGTCAACCTTGTTACATAAAAAAAGCACATAGAATCCGTTCTCCCTCAAAAATCAAGTGGGTTCTTCAATAAAGTTTAAAAAATTCTAATGAGAAAACTAAGGAGGAAAGCTTTTTCTACTCTCATGCCATTGCCTACCAGTTTTCACAAAGCTAAAGGGTCTCAAGGCCAGCTAAACTACCAAACTGCAGACAAAAATCATGCAACATCTTCCGTAGGCATGGGAGACTAACAAGATACCTGTCCAATGAAATAGTCTGTGTTTGAATACAGCTGAACCAAGAGTGGCTCAGGCTGTTTGCACCAGCATTTGTCATAAAACACTCTAACTGATGATTTCGTACAGCGAATTCAGTATTAGCATATAAGATTTTTATCCCAGATGTAACATAGCTGGAAATCTACACAAGTAAATGACATCTTAAACCCCCATTTTCTACTACAACTAAATAGCTTTTCTTTCCTTCAGTACTATGCAAATTTGTTTATCACTTCATATAGGTCTCAATTTGCCTCAAGGAGCATAGAGATGAGGGACAAAGGAATGTAATTTTTTTCTTATTTGATAAACAGGTAAAGAAAAGAAATTATTTCTATAAGCTGTTTGGGAAGAAAAGGTGTGAATGGCTTAAAAAGACGTAGAAAACTGTACACAGCAAAGTTTCATTAGTGCTCTTTAAACACTTCGGTCTAACCAGAAGCCATTAATTGGAATATGACTGCTCTGTGCACATCTCAGTTTTTAGAATCTTTCCTAAATACCAATCACTACTAACCTCTCAGGAAAAAAAAAAAAAAAAAAAGGAAACTTACCTGTAACTCTAATCTAAACTTTTAAGGGGCTCTTCAGTATCTGTGAAATGGATTGTGCTACCAGACTTTGTTATTGCGACTTCATTAAATTGATTTCTTTTTAAATTTGCTTTGAGCATAATCTATTATGAAAGACAATATAAAAAGCTTTAATATTCATGGGTTTTCCTGAAACCTATCAAGGTAGTTTCACAATAAAAGCTTTTTGCCCCTTACATTTCCCCCTTTTTTTTCCTTCCACACCCAATCCTCTTTTTCAACCCCTTTCTTTTTTCACTTCTCGCTGCCTCTCTCTGGCTCTGAGCTGCAGAAGCATCGGGACACAGCAGGGACTCCTTGTCCAGCTGTCCGCCGGCAGCTGCGATGCTCAGGAGTTACTCTCCCAGCATCTCCCACCGCCGAGACTCACACGCCTCCCTCCCGCTGGCACCCGCACGGCCGTGACAGCTGGACAAAGAGGTCCAGGGTGTCCCCAGGGGCGGTGTCCCCAGGAGGGGTGTCCCAGGAGGGGTGTCCCAGGACGGGTGGCTCTAGGAGGGGTGTCCCCAGGAGGGGTGGCCCAGGGGGGGGGGCCCAGGGGGGGCGGGGCAGGGGGGGGGGCCCGAGGAGGGGGGGCCCCGGGAGGGGGGGCGCGGGGGGGGGGGGGGCGGGGCGGGGGGGGGGGCGCAGGGGGGGGGTCCCTAGGGGGGGTGTCCCTAGGAGGGATGTCCCCAGGGTGTCGCGGCGCGGGGACGCGGGGGGGAATGAGCAGAGCGTTGCCCGGAGACGGAGGCGCGCGGGAGGCGGTGGCGCGGGCTCGCGCCCCACCCGCGCGCGCGCGTCAGCGGGAGGCGGACCGCGCCGCCATTGGCCGGCGGGGCAGAGG
>VWPU01015319.1:0-82227 GCA_013398955.1 Callaeas wilsoni
ACCTGAGGCGGAGCGGCCGGGCCCGGCACATTTAAAGGCGCCGCCTGCCGCCCGCCTGAGTCAGCGCCGCGCTCCCGCGGCCCCCGCGCCGCCGGCCGGGGCTGGGCCGGGAGGGCTCCTGCCAAGCACCCGCCCGGGCCTTTGGGAGGTCACACAATCATGCGATATTCTGAGCTGGAAGGGACACACGACGGTATCGAAGTGCAGCTCCAGGCCCTGCATAGCACAGCCCTAAGAATCCCACCACGTGCCTGAGAGCATTGTCCAAGTGCTTCCTGAGCTCTGTCAGGCTCGGTTGTCACCACCTCTCTGGGCAGCCTGTTCCAGTGCCCAGCCACCTTCTAGCAAAGAGCCTTTTCCCAAGATCCAACCTGAACCTCCCCTGACACAGCTTCGGGCCATCCCCTGGGGTTCTGTCACTGTCACCGCAGATCAGTGCCTGCTCTTTCACTTCCCTTCACAACCCCAAAGCTGTGCACCACAATAAGGTCTCATGTCCGTCTCCTCCAGGCCGAACAGACCAAGTGATGTTTCAAACACCTAAACAAATGTGTCTGTTCGAGTGAAGTTCACCCCAGGAGCTGTAAAGCGTCCAGGTGGACCTGGTCCCAGTACCCCTTCCTCTCCCCCAGCATAGCCCACCTCCTGCTCCACAGGCTCTGGCCCTTCTCCACACGCTCCTGTGCCGGGGGACCACAGCTCCTCCGCCGGGAGCCAGCTCAGCCTCCAGAAGTGCCCGAGGGTGCCACCATGGAGCTCTCCTCTGACGGACTCTTCTCAAAGTCCTGCTCCAGAGCTCAGCATGGAATCACTGTTGCGATAAGAAACTTTTCCTGGCCTGAGCGTGGTGTGCCGTTTGGCCATCCCCAGGCTCTCGCTGTGCCGTGACCCACAAGCTCTGCCCTGTGGGTGTGGGCTCACAGGTCATTCCCTCCGTGGCAGGAACCTCTCACACAGTTGCCCTATCTTCTGCTCTAGGCTGCCCAAACCCATCACGCCTGGTGGCATCCACACCGCTTGCGCGCTCGCTCCTGTTTGTACGCTTATCACAACGTCATATTCCAACTGCAGAGAAAACAACGTACCTCGTGGGCAGCACTGCTGCATGCACGCTCAGCCTGAAGTTCTTTTTTTACACAACTGCACAGTGTCGACCTGTGTAACAACCTTTGTATCAAACTGTGTCAGAGCCGCAATTCCAAACACGCGCTGCCCGGGCACTGCCCGGGCAATCGGGCACAGAGGGTGCTCGGCGTTGTGACGCTGGCTGCAGTTATCGCCGTTCTCGGCAGGAGTTAGGCACAAGCAGCACTTCACAGCGTCAGGACACGTTATCTACACGAAGGCAGTAGCTGACTGATATGATGTCTGGCCCACAGGCTGTTGTCCTTGCTTCCTACAGAACTGGTGTTCATGTACCTTCCTCCACGTAACATTTTTGTGGAAAAATGACAGTGTGTACTAAATGCCAATGTAAAAGTAGCAGTGCCTGACTGGTAGGAATTGGCATCTCACATTCCAGCAGTTTAGTGCTTGCTGGGAACTGTGAAAGTGAAAAGGATATTCTTCAGTGGGAATCTGAAAACTGCCTCTGTAGAAGTAGGGTTTAAACCAAAACAAGACTAGAGCACCTTTGTGATTTCAGCAGAAATGAATTTTACAGCTGCTTTAAAAAATCATACAATATACTTAGCTACTTGTTTTCTTTCACACTTCTGTGTCATCCACATCTACAATTTCAGGCCTTTGTCAATGATCATAAGGGGTTAATTCAAAAACTAACACAGAAACCAGTGAAAATGTCAATCATCAAACTTTAAAAAAAAAAGGGTACTTAGCAAATGACAGACTTGGGAATTAATTTTTTACCCCATGTTAAAAGCCACTGTCTCTAATGCAGAAGGTAATAGTTGCAAAAGTTTAAGGCAGGAAGTGAAGAAAATGTTTTGAAACCCCTTAGATGATTTCTAGGCAGGCAAAATCTTGTATCTGCCTTGGCTGGAAAGCAGCCAGAGCATTCTGGTTAGCAAGTGCACTCTTGCAAGAACTGTGGTAAAATCTCCAGTGCCCACAGGTGTTTCTGCCTTTCCTTCCCCAGCACAGCAAAGACACTCAGTCCTAGTGCTGGGTGAAGGAGGAAGTTGATATGACTGCTGTTCAATTAGAGGCCAAAATATCCCAGAGATGAATGTCCCTTGTTCTGTACTGAGTGTGCTTATTTGTTCCTTCACGTGCTGTTAGCTGTGAAAAAAAAAAAAAGTATAAGGTAAGTTAGATTTAACTAAGCGTGGGTCCTAAAGTAGCTCTTTGCATGCAGCTGTTTACAGAGGCAGGTGGCAAAGTCAGCCTCCTCTCTGCTGACATTTTGGTTTTGTTTTAGGCAAATTTGTTTTGTTTTTAAACAGGCTCACTGGGTAGCTCTTAGTGAGTAAAAGGAGCTTCGGGGTAGCAGAAGAAAGGTCTGTAGAAGGATCAGGACTAAATCATACTGGATACCGTGGGCACATGAGGCATCACAGTCACTCTGAACTATCAGTTTAACATTTGTAGCAGTTAAACATCTTTCAATTGTGTGTCTTCAAAAAATTAAGTTGGTGAAAATATTTCAAACTTCTACAAAAATTTAGAAACTTCCCCCAGGACTACTAATAAAATGTAATGCCCCTTGACAACAAATATGGGTTAGAGATGTTTGGAGTGCACTCTGCAGACACATTTATTCATTTTGGAACAAAGAGGGCTGAAAAGCTTTTTAATTAAATGTAGGATTCTTCAATTTATTTCTTTTTTCTGTGGTTTGCTAATTAAAAGCTTGTGCTCTATCAATTCTTCCCTGATGTCCAGAATTCAGTGACAGTATGTTTAGGCCAACATCCAACACATGCAAATTCTGTTCTCCTCCCACAGTCTCCCATTTGCTAATCATGAAAGCACTACTGCCAGCACGTATTCAACTACTTCCTCAGATGGAGGCATTAATCTTTGAGGGGACAGAGTGGAGAGTTCAATTTACTAATGCAAAACATCAGAGGGGGAAGATCTACTGCTGAGATTTACAATGGGTGGAGAATAATATACGCATACAATACACCCACTGTGGGAAGCCTTGGAATATTGTCTTGAAACTCTCTTTTTAATTTAATGCAACTTTATTCTTTTTTCTAATTTACATGTAAAGGAAAGTGATGGTCAAGTGATATCCTGATGACTCAAGTAATACTCTTTTCCAATACCATGTTTTAATCAGGAGTCATAAATATGGCTGTTTCTACCTCCTGTAATCCAAGAGTGCCATGCTTACCTCTTGGCTGCAGAGGCACAATGTAATTATCTCTGAGCTGGGGAATTGGGTTAAGCTACACAAGTATGAGGGAATTATGTAAGCAAACTCAGAGTATAGATTTACAATAAAGACAGAATAAAGATTTCCGTTAGGCAATTTCCATCTTTTCGTGATGCCTTTCTAGACAGTTCCAGCTTCTTAATACAAGCATCTGCTGTGGGCCAGCCAGCCGTCTTTCCCAAGATGCTGTCTTTGCTTTTCTAGTTCAGCAGCTCCAGCCCAGTGTTCCCCACACTGCCCCGTGAGAGAGCAGAAGCCTCCCAGCAGCCACCCATGAAGATGAGCCACTGTGTCTGAAAGGAGTCCTGTGTCTAGAGGAATCCTTGCCCTGGTACAATCACAAAGAACAAGTTCTTTCCCTTGCTGTGTATCTCTGGTTTGGAGTCAAAGTTCTGCTCAATGCAGAGGGACTCTCCAAGGCCTTCCTGTGTAATCTTTTCATTACAGCAACTGCCCCAGGGACACAAGCACTAAGGGCCAGGACAGCAAATCAATATTTCTGAAGGTAGTGCTGGACTATGAGGCTTGGGCGCATGAGTAAGATGTGATTGAACATGTTACTGCACATGGGCTGAGCCTTATAATTGGTCTCACATCTCCTCTTTGTGTGAAACGAGCACTGAAGCCTGAAGATGAGCTTTAACATGTGCTGTAGCTCAGTTGTAGGTAGTGCTGCTCCTGGGTAATTATTTTCTTCAGAGAGATGTGTGCTTGAAACTTTTTCTGGATACTTCACAGCCAAAGAAGATGGACAGAGCAGCACAGGAGGAAAGATCAGAGTTTGAGGTTCAGAGTACATCTGGATGAAAAGCAGATACTGTATTCACGTGGATCCAAAATCTGATGCAAATTCAGACATGTTAAGGCAGTTACGCATCCGCTTTCCACAAACATCCTGATGGCTGAGCACAATCGCCTGTATCTGGGCAGAGCCAACACTAACCTGAAAGCTGGAATTTTTTCCAGATTCACCAGGAAGGAGTGAAGGTACTGAATATGCAGTGCCTGAAGATCAGTTTGGTGGAAGAAATATGTGGAAGGTCTACAAATATCTATAAGTCGTAAAAGTAAATATTAGCCTGGCATTAATGAATAGAAGGGAAGCTACAGGCTGAATTTAATGGAACATTAAAATTATGTTGTTTAATCATACTGGTTTCTGATGTCTGCTAGTAGGCTGCATTCTGGCTCAGTTGCTGTAAGGATCAGACAGAGATTACAGTACAATTGCACAAAATTCACCAGGATAAGCAAGTTTCGAACATTGCCTTGTGTTGCATTCTTACAGAGGCTGAAGGAGTAGATTAATTTGGAGCCCTGAAAACATCTGCAAATTTGCAGCAGCAATGTAAGTTGTGTCAAGAGTATTTGTTCATACCTCACCAGGGACCTGCAGAAACAGCATTCCAGCTCTGGTAAAATGCTTTTGTCTTAGGAAAGGAGTGATCCTCCACTCACAACATCAGCTCTTGATCAGTGAAATGAGACACTCAATTAAGTGATGGAGTCTGCGATCTGCTCCCTAACTTTGACAGCCAGCTCCCTGCATCACACACAGAGCAGAGTTTAAAACATTTAGGTGACATTCAAACATGGGGTAGCCCAGGTGGGAGGTCTGAATGTTTGAAGTATTAGAGCACTGAGGTTATTCAGTGGAGCTGTGCAGTATGGCACTTAGCATCACACACAGGAGAGGAGAGATCGCTTTCCATGTGCATCCATAGCTCTGTCATATTACAATCTGGATTTATTTATGCTGTGAGCCACTTTATTGAATAATAATGCTGAGAGATTTAACTAGCCACTGAATTATCCTGGCAGGCAAGGTCTGAGATGTTTTATTACCCCCCTCCCCACACATACACACCAGCTTACTGAACAGACATTATGAATTATTGAAGGCGGCATTTTAATGTACTCAGCAAGGTGCTCTGGCAAGGGGCTTCCTGGGTTCCCATGGCATTTTAATATCAAATGCATTTCAGCTACTGGCAGAGGGCTCTGGGCACTAGAGGCTGCGCTCAGTGTTCATATCTGTTAGTGCTCACATCAAGGATCATTACCTAACCTGCCTGTCAAGCGGCTGATTATATTAAAATGAAGTTTGCCAATAAACAAGATTCTGCAAATCCACCCAGAGCAGTCTGTTTTCAGGCTAATTGGAAGCTATTTTTTGCCAGAACAAGTACTGCTTGTCCATAAATCAGCAGGTTTCATCGTGCAGTTCCTTACAAGATGCTGTCTCTGTCCTGGTTGGGAACAGACCCACTCTCACCACCCTCAGCTTCCCTCCACAGCTACTCACACAGTCTGGTGGGTGCCATCCACGGGGTCCCTCGTGTCAGTCCTCGTGAAGCCAAGGTTTGCTCAGGGAGAGACATGGGCCTCACTTTACCCTGTGCTCTGGGATCCCCTCCAATGTCCATTCAAGTTAACAGGATCCTCTGCAGCAGCTCCAACACGCTCCAGCACCAGCCCCTGCTTTGGTGGCCTCTGCATGACTAATACAGGGGAAGCCTCCAGGTTTAAGGACAATCTCTTTTCTCTAGGAGGGAGCTGAAATTCATGGTCAGAAAGAACCCTTCAGTCCAATAAAGTCTTTCCAAAGCAGCCCAGATGGACAGTGAGTTCACATTTGTCACGTTTGGTGTTTCTATCCTTCTCAAAAGCAGCCTTGAGACAGAAATCACCACAGAAATCTACAATGTTACAAGACTGCAGTGACTTCCCAGAGAAACCTGTATCTGTCCTGTTATGAATCAAAGGCCTTGTTGTTTTTCCTTCTGTAAGAGGTGCCCATTTAAGAGCAGGTTTAACGCCCTTTCACTGCTGGATTATGGCAAAGAGCCACAGAAGAATGCAGGCTTATAGAATCGTTATTTCTTCCTCTCTGCCATGAACCTGGGAGCTCCAAGGCAGACAGCAGTTTGAAAATAGGATTCTCAGGCATTTTCTTTGCTGCTGGGTTCTTTCTGGGGTTTGGTGCATCAGCATTGCTGCTCCAGGAGAAGGGAGGCACGGCCAGGAGCACCTTGCTCATTTGGGATTCCTAACTGCTTCCAGCAAGCTTCCAGCTTTGCCTTGGGAAGGGACTGTTAATAAACTTTCCTCTTTATGACTAACTGGCTCAGAGGTGTCTCTGTTTTCAAGTAGACCAGTAGCCCATACAATTTTAAGTAGGCATTGTTCCAGCCAAGGCCTTACTCATCCAGTGTAAAGCCTGGGCAGAAATGATAGCTTCCTTTATTTACAGACGTGTAAATAACAGTGAGGAATGGCCACAGGAAACAGGATGAGGCATAAGAAGGTTCAGCAGCCATGAAGGAGATCTCTCCCCCCGCTGATGGGTTCAGGAGGGGAGCAGGCTGCCCAGATCACTGCTAGAGCCTCCCTGGGACAGGCTGGGCAAACATCTGGCAGGAGTGACACAGTCAAGGACGAACTGTGTCCTTGGATAAACAAACTGTCATGCCCAGCTCTCTTCCCCACTCTGTGGTTTGTTTTCAGTGTTTTGGTTTTGGGCAGAGGCTGAAAGTTTCCCTAAAACCCAAGATGAGGAGTTACTCCAAAAACAGGCCTTGAAAGTTATCATCCTAGTACCACTCCTACGGCTACAATGGAAGATCAGTTGAAAAAAGAAAAGCAGACTCTTCCTCTGGACCTGCTACCAGTTTTCTCAACTGGCAAGGACAGGCTGCTCACAGGAACCTGACAGGCGGCACAGAAGCTCCCTGCAGTGAGCTTGGAAACTGCTGAGTGCAGCAGCTGAGATCTGGCCCTGTGTTGCAACACTCCAAAGCAATGATTCCTTGTCCTTCTGTATTTCTAGGAAACCAGAGAGACAATTCTCCCACATGAAAGCCTGAAGCAATTAGTGGCATGCAAGAAAAGTTCTCAGTGGAGCATCAGAAAGATTTCTTTTGTGTTTAGTGCTTTCAAGCAGATTTTTTAAAAAAATAAGTAAATATATCTATATATATATATAAATTTACATATATAAAAAACAACTGCTCTGCTAAGACATCAGACCCACCCATATCTATACTCCAGCACTTATAACCCTGCAGCAAAGGGAGACCTAAAGGCAAGGGGATAAATTATTTGTAATCCGATATCTGATTTTTAATTTTTTTTTTTTTTAAATGCACACCTGAGCTCTCTGCTCCACAAATTCACAGAACAATTTCCCAGAAATGCAGTTTAGGTGAAGCACTTGCCTGGGACTGAAGATCTCTAGCTGTTGACTTCTTGCCTGACAAATCGGAGATGAATTTCTGAGAAGTATTTAGGTATTTCAGTGCCCTAGACTGCTATCTCTCCCTTTCCCTTATTTGTGTAAGTGATAAGGCCTTAAAAGACCTAATTTCTCATCATTATTTCTGTACTATTTTGATTTTGGTAGCAACTAATGCAGTAATGGTTATGCCCAGTTAAAGATCAGAAACGTACACAGCTCAGCATTTTTCATTTGTCCCTTGTCAAATGCAACAAGACACCCTCACTAATAAAAGCAAATATCTGAATTAAAGCAAGAGAAAAAAGGCTGATCCTGTTTTTTTGAATTCTCTGTCCATCACCAATGCTCTCCCCAGGGCTGGGTACAAGCCATGAGAATTGTTCTGCTAATAAGCCAGGTTAACAGTAATATTTCCCAGTAGAGAGTTTTGGGTTTATTGACACTCTGAAATGTTGCAGGATGCATTTGTGATGTACATCCAAGCACTGGGAAGACACTTGTCCTGGCATTACCGGGCAGCCAGATCATCCAGGACTGTGATGGCTGTGGTGCTTTCCCATGAGTCATGAATTCACAGTCAAATATTCCATGACTCATGGATTAACCTAACCAAACCCAGAGGGAAGAAAAGTTATTGGGTTATTGGTTGACAAGAGCCTTTTAAAATTAACATGGCATAATAAGCAGGATACCAACATCCTCTGACTCGTGAGAAACTCGTCAGGAAGAGTTTTATGCACTCGCCTATTACCAAGGGACCTCAGCTGGGGTTATGTAATTAGGATGGGACACTTTTTGCAGCTTCGAGGCTTGAATAGCAACATTAGTATAATCCAGTTACAGAAAGCAGAACCACATGCAACAAGCTATTAATACCACTTGTATTTAATTGCAGCTCCCTTCCATTCTAGCGCAAATAAACAAAATCAGACAGATACATGGAAACCGGAATGGAGCCATAAATGAACCACAAGATAAAATACAGTAAACAAGGTTATCTGTCTCCCCTTCTGCCAAAAGGTTATGAACTTGCTTAACACTATAAAAAAAATAGTCTGACCTCACGGACAGGGCATGGAAGGGGGTTTGAACACACATTTCCAAAATCCTGGGTGCATTTGTGCTCCTTGCTTTGCAATGAATTTCCTGGGAAACTCTGGGCACCTCTTCATCAGCAACAACATAACCAAAATTATGCCATGCACAGACTTCTCTAATCCCTCTGTCCCTCTGTAAAATAAAGTGAGTGGAATTGCAGAGTAGACAGGATGAAATACATTAAATATTGTGGGGCCAGTGATCAACTGCAGTAACAGAGGCCATAGGAAAACCTGGGATCATGCTAGTCCAAGGTATAAATTCCTGAGGAACACAAAGGAATTTGCATTGGAAAGCTTGTCCACTGTGGGACTTAAAGGAAATACAAAATGCCCCATAATTTTAATTTGGCATTCTCAGCCTGACCCTTCCCATATCCAGGACCCTAAAGGCCTGTTTGAGTTCTCTTGTGTAGACATAATACTACAGACCTAAGCCTGGGGAGCAATGTAATACATTTTGCATTCAAAACATCACAGTCCGTTTGGTTTAAATAAGATATTGTATCATTTCAGCAATATTGATTGTATGTTTAAGATTTTCTCATTCAGAAGCTATATATGATGGATAAAGAGGGAAAACCAAAAAGCAAAAGAAAAGAGTTCAAATGGCAGCTAGGGGAAAGAGAGGAACATTGGAACTATTTGTTTTAAGAAAACTTGTTTATTTTTAGTGACATTATCCCGTGGTTTACAAGACTAGGATTTGTGCTTGCTTTAGATTTCAGATTTTACATTGACAATCAGATTTTTCTGTCAACAGTCTTAATCTTTTAAACTAACATAATATCTTTCATGAAAAACTCCAAGTGCTTCCTCATCCTCAGGCTGCGTGTTTTCAGGCCTTACTCAACCATTGTCAATTTATTATAGCACCCATATAGGAGCTTGGGCCCTCCCTCAGCCAGGTGAAGCAATTCTAATTACACTGACTTGAGCCAGCAGAGGAGCTGGCTAATGCTAGCCAACGTGCTTAGGAGGAGAATCAACTTGAAAGACACGTGTAATCATTGTGACATCAAGTTAATGTGTCACAGGACATGAAATTGAGGCCATGATAAAGGAGAAATCTGCTGGCACCTGTGTGAGCACAGCCTGTTGTGTAAGGCACAGAAGAGCTGTCCCTTGTGACTCTGACACAGAAAAAGCTGTTGGACATGGGTAGGAACAGCCACAGCAAGGTGCACACTCATTCCCTGTCATGCCTGTATGTTCATTCTGATCATCTCAGGTGAGGGGGAGCTGGGAGAAACAGGCCTTTGGAGATGGGAGCTTTAGTGTTTTCTGACAGTGGGCTTCAGAGGAAGGTTCCCCACATTTAAATAGGATGCCCTAAGAGCACTTAAAGAAATATATATATATATATATAAAGAGAAAATAGACCTGAAACAATGGAAATGCAAACATTGCCAGGCACTGCAAGTCAGCTCTGTCACTGAGGATAAGAACTGCCACCCACAGACCCACCCACGTCGAGCCAACCTGCCTAATTTGATCAGAGAAATTCTTGTGGTTGGATTCCTTTGAAAGACTGTGCACGAGTAGGTCCTGGAGGAAATTATACCATTTTAACAACATAAGTGTGCTCTTATCTGAATCATGGAGGGTCTGCTGTTCCACAGCGAATCAAGTGTGCCCCGTGTCATGGTCTGGCCAGTTCCCCATGACCCAGGAGGCACAGCTGTCTGCATCACCCAGGAAATGTCCTGCCCGGCCCCGGCCAGCAGCTGGGCACGGGCCATGTGAGGGCATCACTCTGCATCACAGCACGAGTCACTGAGCATCCCAGCTGACAGCTCCTGAGCAGCACAGCACATCCCAGATTTCGGCTCCTCACTCATTGCTTCTCTGCAGCAAAGCTCCTGGAGCTGTTCAGAACAGACTGCCAGTGCTGGGCTGTTTCCATGCAGACGTCTCCTGACTGGAATGCCACAGGTTGCAAGGGGTGAAGAACCACTGGGCTGGTGGACAAGGCTGCCAGAATCCCTGCCTGACTGCTTACGGCAGGGGAGGAGAGATGAAAACTTTCAGGAGAACATAAGTAATGAGAACATGTTTCAGATTCACAATGGGCAATGGTTTAAGGCAGGGTTCAACCTATTCTGTAACTACATAAAGTGACCAGCTTATACATTGCTGGCTTACATACCATCTGCTTCTTTTTCCCCCTGTTACCAAAAAATTTTTTAAAATTTTTAAATTCAAAGCCTTTTTGCTGTTTTTCCTCCAATTTCATTAAAGAGTAGTACCTCTTATCATTCACTTGGCTGTAACAGGTTTGCTGTGTACATGCATTTTCCAGAAAATTTCCAACAGAATTCCTCGTGCTGATTGCAAGAACTGTTATCAATCAACTGTTTTTAAATAGTGATGCATACATAGCCTTGGCAAAGGGTTTGAGACCTCTGTTTCATTTATCTTGAAAAATAAATGTGTTTAGCAAAGTTCTCTCCTTGTGCCCTTGACCTCTCCCAACTGCGAGCGATGAAGACTCAAGGGCAGTAAAGGATTTATCCCTTTGCTACCCATCCCTCAAAGGTGTCAGTCAGGGAAGGTTAGGGTCAGGCTGTGGTAATAAATTGAATTTAGGCAGTTCTAATGTGGACAATATAGATTCTATCTTCCTTCTACTCTCTGCCTGAAACATCTACAGTTTAATACATACTTTATTACAGCCCAGGTAGGCGTAACTGTCAAGTGCCAGCCTGAGCCCAGAGGCAAAACAGGGCAGAGCACTTAGAGAAACAGGCTACTGGGAGGTTCCTCAGCTCTTACATGATCTCAGAAGTGACCTAAGTAAGAAGGAAGGAGCTTAAAGAGTCTGCCAAAATGGATCCTTCCTGGAAACTGCAGCTGAGGCAGACTCAAACAGTGCTTCTTGTCTCTGGTGTGTGTAATGAATAGGATAAAAAAGGAAGCCAGAAAGATTTCTGACATTAGTTTTTTTCTGACATTAAGCTTTTTTATGAAGCTCCTGTCACTTTTGATATCTTTTCAGTTGCCCAAAGGGGATGCGATTTAACTTGATGTTATAATATTAGTACTGTCTGCTGTGCAAAGTGAAACACTAAAGATATCATCCAAAGTACAGCACAAAGAGAAGGTAATTATAGGGAGTATTTATGTTTGAAGAGTCAATCCTGAAAGTTTCAGGGCTAATGAATTCCTGATAAGAAACTTCTGAGTGAGAAAACTTATGGTGACACTAGCAGGGAACACCAAATTTACTTGAGAAAGCAAACAGAATTTGTCTGGCATGTTGGTATGTGAAATCCCACAAGGCTGCATTATGCCTTTTCTTCCTTTATCCTGAATTTTGAACAGGCCCAGTGACACCAGACCATCTTGTGTCCTGAGCTAGCTCACACCTGCAGCTGTTTCACCTTTCTGTTCCTGGGTTTACCAAGCACTGAAGCCCAGCAGCTTCCCAGAAGCAGAGATCTGAACTTCAGGAATTAATTTGTTAGCAAACATCTTCATCCCCTTGGTCAGCTCAGCCAAAAAGAGCTTCAGTCCCAAAGAAACTCAGGCCTCCACATGGCTTTAAGCTTGGTACTTTGCAGAGGAAGGCAGCTCTGAAATATTTGTGTGCAGACTGACAGCTTGTGTCCAAGGCACTGGGACAGAAATCGCCAACAGAGCTCCAGAGTTCAGAGTGAAAATGCTATTCTGCATGAAACTGCACACAGAGACCAGGTACTTCTCATTTGACACAGGGAAGCTCTGATGATTTTTCTCAGGGTTTTTGTGGTTGGTTTGTTTGTGGGTTTTTGGTGGGGTTTTTTTTAAAGGCCATATTTCAATCACAGTCAGTCATTTTCCCTCAAGTTAAAACTCAGCTGTTAATTGTAGATGTTTCATCTTGGTGAGGTTGTGAAGCTGGAGCCAGTACAGTGGAAATCCCACACAGCACAAAAAGACTCTGCTGCAGTCTGTCATTTATCGCCTGAATGGAAAGAGTAACAGCCCAACACAAATATTTGGACTTCTCTTTGTTCCTGGCAAGGCTCTTGAAGCACACACACGAGCAGATTGCATTTGGTTTTGTGAGGATGGGAGAAGCAGAAGAGAGACAGAGCTGGGTATGAGCCAAATCCAGCACACAAGAGGCAGAGGCTGCTCCCAGGGCTGTGCCCAGGTGGGCAGGGCTGGAGCACCAGCCCAGGTAGTTTTATCACAGCAGGATGAGTTGATTCCTGGAGCCTTATCAGGGTGTGCATCAAGGATGGCTGTTGATTATGAAGAACAGCACAGGACAGAATCTCCCACGGGTAAACCCTCTGTCTGTGGGGCTTTGAGCAGAACTGAACCATCAAAAGATATAGATCTTTTGCTCCAGATCTGAGCAAAAATCCAGACCTGGACCTTCTTCAAAACTGCTCCAGCCTTGTTACCTCCTACTCAACCAGAGCAAACATTTCACCAGATAAACAGCACCTTCAAAACAACAGCATTTTCCTGTCCTTATTTCAGAGCAAGGGCAGGAGCACTGGAAAGCTCAGCAGTTTTGGCTACATGACCACACAGTTATTATGTCCCACCACTTTCACATCTGCTGCAAGTCCAAATACACAGCTGTGGCAGGGCCAGCTTGTCTTTGGGAGCAGTCACAGAGTGCTCGCCTTGTGTTTGGTGCTCTGGAAACTCATGCAGGGTGTTCCCCCACCCTCAAAAAGCACAGGAGCAGGAGATCAGAGCCCTCCACCGCCCACAGAGCAGGAGGCCATGAGCAGACCTGGTTTCACTGATAACACCAGCACAATTTACACAGCCGGTGGAAAAACAAATGGTCTGTTGGGTGATGTGCCCAATTCCTTGGCTCATGGCCCAAGGAGGGAAGCTTGGGAGCACTGAGGCTCAGAAGACAGGCCTTGAGTCAAACACCCACAGAGGTTTGTGACCAGGGACCTATCCTGGCACCAGCACTGCGCTGAGGAGCTCCTGTGAAGGCACTGTCTCCACAGCTGGCTGTTGCTCCATTCTCCCTCCTGGTGCTGGATTTCACCAGCAATCACAAGGGGCTGCTTGTCTCCAGTTCAGAATACAAGTCCCTACTGACATAACTTGTAATCCATATAAAAGGCAGGATTAGAATTAACTTCTAGTATTTCTCCTACTGTTCACCCCGCCCTAATCCAACATGGTTTAGCTAAATACTAAAAAATATCAACTAGTGCAGTTAGGCCTTTGTTCTGAAATTTTAAAAAATAATTGAATCTGCTCTGCAATCATGGCTTGAAGAAGAAAATCCAACAGCAACACTGTCCTTTCTGCTCTGCCCATAGCAATGGGCTCAACCAGACACAGCAGCTACACAAACTGCTCTTCTGCAGTGCTGGGAACAGCAACCCAAAATATCTGTCTTCAGAAGTTCAGTGCTATGTTGGATATTCCCTGATAGACGTTAGAATTATTCCTTAACATTTACCATAGCTCTTCACATCCCTCTCTGCCAGCGGGTTCAGGTAAGGTGACTCCAGGCAGAGAACAATGCAGCACTTTCTCTCTGCAGTCTGCCACTCGGGCACAGCCCCGGAGCTCCCCTGGGCACACCTGCCTGGCCCAGCCCAAACCAACCTGAGATAGCGTGGGCAGGAACTCAGCTCCACCTGTCGGTGCAGTCTGCTGGCAGCTCTTTGCTTGCTCACCCATACGGGCACGGACCAGCAAGGAGGGAGCAGAGTGGAAGTAAAACTCAACACTTGTGTTTGCAAGGCTCAGGATAGCGTTAGAGCCCCTCCCCATGCTTCGGGAACACAGTGGGGGGATACTTCTTCAGAGCTGGTAAAGCAGCCCCTCCAGGTGTTGGTGAAGCCCATTTCTCTTGGCAGCCTCCTGTAGGGACCAAGGAAAACAGGAATTGCTGAAGGATCAGCATCTCTTAGCAAGCACTTCCCAAGTCAGCCTGTGCCAGTCTTCAGATACTCATGGAAGGACAGACATTTCCCGAATGTCTTTGCCCAGGATCTGCAGTGGTGCCAGCTCACACAGCTGCAGCCACCTCGCCCTGCCCATGCCAAAGGCACCAGTGGGAGTGGGCAAAGCACAAAGCTCTGCACTTACGGTAATGGTAATGTGGAGGGAAGGGCACCTGCACCGGCTCCCAGCAGGGTGGACAACAGCAAGTAAATAGACAGATGGCCTTTGGCAGCGTGGAAAAAAGCATTTCACTTTCCGAAGGAGAAACAGCGCCTGCTGTGGGCAGTGGAGCAGCACTGGGCCCATCCCCCTCTGCACCAAACAGAATGACACCAGTTCTGCTGCAGATCTCAGCGGGGCAGTGACAGATGAGGTGCTGGGACAGAGCCCGAGTTCTTCCATCACGTCACTGCTACCTTGTGTGACCCAGGGTGTAGGAATAACAGCCAGGCTCCACTACATCATCCTGCCAGAATGAAACTATGCAGAGGCAGGTTCCAAGGGCAGCCATGAGCTTGCTTCCCTGGCAGGCTCAATGGGCAAAGAGCTTTGAGAGGTAGGGCCCATCTATACCCCTGAAGGAGGTGAGGGCCAGTAGGGACATGACTTCCTTCATTCCTATAAATGCAGAAGGTGCCAAATGTTTGGAATGTGCTTTGTGGAGGAGGATTAGCATGAGTCCTGCAAAGCTCTACTCGCCCAAGCATGGATTTTGCTTAGAGGGTTTCTAATCTCACTTGTTTATCCTGGTCGTGCATGATAATGAAAGCCTTCCAGAGCCAAGAGAGATGAAGGAATTGCATTCCTGATGAGCTGCTCCCTCTCTCCCAGTAGAGGACTCAACATCCTAAAAAAGGCATTCCTTTTTCTGAGGGTTAGAGCTAGGCTTAGGCTTGAGAGAGTCTAAGAGCCTAGAGCTCTAGGAACACTGGGGCTGCAAAAGCTGTGCCAAGGCCATCCTGCCAAGGCCCCTACACTGCTGCTCCTACATCTCTCTGAGCTGGACCACCACCACTGGTGATGGGCTGAGGTGAGACTGCTGTGTTTGGTTGAACAATGCAGGGAACATGGAGCTGGGAATTCCAAGCAATGATCGAATCAATGCCTTAGGTCTGTTTAGTTTAGGTCTGAGAAGTGGGATTTGGACTGGTAAGGTGTTGTTGGGAACAAAGGATAGACTAAATCCATTCTCTGTGCAGTGAAGGACTGAGGAGCAGGGAACGGGACTATTTATAAACTATATGAAAATTTCACCCAAATTATGGGGCAGCAGTGATGTCCATGTTGTCCTACAGAACTGCTTCAGTTATGGGACAGAGAGAGAGAAGGGAAATTACTTCTTATTTTCTTGCAATTTTTTCCAGACAGAAGTGGGACATCATCTTGCCCCTCCCCAAAGCACTCCAGGCATATGGGTGTAGCTCAGTGCTGGCCCAGTTCTCTGAGAGGTAACAACATCTGAGAGGTTTAAGTATTAATAACAACTCTATTGTCTCTTGATTGCAAAGATTCAGTCCTGCAGACCCAGACAGATGAGACAAAAAAGGGATTTCTACATACGGATTTACCCAAAGAAACAGTTTCAGCTTCCCTGCTTTCAGAGCCCAGCTCCAGCCTAGCGTTTCTTGTTCCTGTGTGTGATGGTTTGCAGTTTTTAGCACGCACATCCTTCGCAAACGCTTCAAACGGGCTCATTTCTGTCTGCAGTAGTGCTGGGAGTCACCAGGTGACACCAGCGAGTCGCTTAAGGCACTGCTCATGTGCCGGCCGCTCAGATTCCACCCACGGAATTCCATACATCCAAAGATCCTTCCCAGACAAAAGCTGCCAGGACACAGAGGACTTGTGGGCTTTTACCTCCCCAGGACAGCCTGTCACCTGAAACACGGGGGCTACGTGCTTTCCTTCCTATGGAAAAGAGCTGCCATTCTCTTTCTGGATCCCGTTGCCGGAATTTCGATTCCGCCTCCAAAATGGCATGTATCCAAGGATTGCTCCACACAAGAGAGGTGGTGCTGGGGAACAGGTGCCCTGAAATGGAGGGGAACCCCCTGATTTAAGCCCTTAAAATGATGAAAATGGGTGAGTCTCCTTCAATTTAACCCCTTAAAATGCGGGAAAAGGAGGAGTCTCCCTTCACTTAAACCAACCCTCGTGCTGGCACATACTGTGCAGTAAGCATGCTTCCTCAATATCATTATATTCTGAACAAAACTGTACTGTCAGCATGTATTCTTTATCATTCTTCTAAGTGATAACAGGTTTTAGCTCCTCTAGCAAAATTAAAGCATAGAACTTGTGCCAATGATCCTGTGGTCTTGAACTTTGAAGCAGAAATGCTTGTAAAACAATAAACATCTACCCCCCTTTCAGAAAAACTTGACTATTAATGTGAAGGAGTTGCAACGACTATCTCCCTTTCTATCTTTTCCTGGACTGGAGATGACCTCTGAAGTGGAGCATTTTGTTCAATTTGTTTTGCTTCAGTAATTTACAACAAACCTTTGAACAGCAAGAATCTTGTTTATTTCTGGACACCCGTTTCCACTAAAGGCTTTTCCCAGACGAGCACAAAGACTACCACAATCAGCCATCCTGAATCATCTGGACAAAATATGAAATTCATTAGCTTAGATGTTTCTTTCTTCATTCTCTCCACCCTCACTGCTCTTTGGAATGCAGGTGAGTGATTTTCGAACATTTTGCTGCTTTTAACTGCACACTTTTTTGACTTCTCTGCTTTAGAATATACACCTTGGTAAGAAATTGCTGATACCATCTGTACAAGCTAAAGCAAAGGCACATAGGCCAGCTTTTACTTGCATGGTGTCATTTTCAATCCCTTCCTCTATAATTTCCAGCAGGTCAGTGGATGTCTTCTGTAAGTAAAGAGACAATCTGGAGAATGCAGTTAATATATTTAAAGACAGAAAAATTTTCTAGCTTCCTATATTGAACAAGCATTTTTACTTCCCTTCTTTGCATTTTCCCATGCTTGTTCTTCCCCTCCCACCCTGATCCCTGCCTTTCTTTTTGCTTGTGTCCTCCCAAATAACCAATCCTCCCTTAGTTACTTTTTCATAATTGGTTCCAATTTTGCAAGATCCCTGTCCAAATTTAGACTTTCTGATACTTACCTAGGTCATCTCAGCATTGCATGTTATTATTGATATAGTTCCCAAGCAGTGTTATCCTCGCGATATTCCGCTTCCCAACAGGTCCTCAGTGCTCCCAGCTGTCTGTGCAGCATGAACTTTTCACTTAACTCCCCCTTAACTCTTTCTGAAATCCAGCTGTTCTTGCCAGTGTTACTGTAATGTCTGTCTTCTTCTCAGTGTTTTATTTGTAGAGTAGTTTTCCGTGTGATGCCCAGTAATTACTCACTCTCTGTAAGCCAAGAGCCTTCTCACCTGTCTGTGTACCCAGGGCTCATAACAACTACCTTCTTAAGGCCAGACTCAAATTAAATACACAAATTAAAGACATTTCAGTAGCTCTTAATAAACGTGTGTTGGAGCCTACTTTGTTGCTGATGTTAACTTTCCAAGAGCACTGGCCTTCCGTTCTTATAGATTCTCATGTAGGGTTGATGGTGGGGGACCCCTGTTCTGGTATGTTTAAGACTTACTCTCAAAAATAAATGTAATTAGTGACACTCACTGAGGGGCTGATCTGGAGATGTATCTGTCTATTACATGTAAAAATACCCATGGAATTGATGAAATGATGTAGTGGCTGGGAGGTAAATAAGTGCATTTTGCTACTCAAAATGGAGCAACCTTAATATGCAGGCGATTACAACCTCCATCTAAATACATTCCTAAACTAACATAACCAGCCTATTTTATTTACTTACAGCAGTCCTTTGGATGATGTACTTCTGCTTCAGAGAACATCTAGAAGAGCTCAGTAACATTCCTGACTGGTTTTTTTTCTTCCTTTAACAAGGAGCTCAAGAATCTTGCGCGCACCGATGTGGGGAGCTGCTTGGTACCTGTTCTTGCCAGGCGACATGCCAGTCCTTGGGGACATGCTGTCCTGAATATAAAGAATTTTGTCTTCAAATTTCTCCGTACTCAGGATCTCTCATGGGAGGCAAAGACTTTTCGATTAACGACACAGCTTTTAATACCTCTTCTGTGCTAAAATGCAGGTGGGCCATGATTTTATATTCCTCTGCCAAAGGGAGGTGAAACTTTATAATCTCACTCTCCAACAACAGGCAATTACCATAAAATATGACCAGTCTATACAGGAGAGAAAGTTTTGTAAAGTTGTTAGAATCCTGAAATGTACAAAATTCTGCTGACCCTCACCCTCAAGGATACATACTGACTATATTTCTACACAGGATCATTTCTTTTAGGTCAAGTTGTTGTGTGGTACAATCATTACTCTGCTCATTCTTCCCTTAACATATTAAAAGAGTGCCTTTTCAAAAAGAGTTTCCTTTCAGGGCACTTGGTTGTCAATATTTCTTTAGCATTTCCCTTTGTGGGAAAGAAGCATTTATTTCTTAATCTGAATCAGAAAACAGCAAGACAGAAATGTAGGTAGGACATCTTATGTTTTTCCTGTAAGAAAAAACTGTGGATCCTAAATGTGTCAGCCTGCATCACACTTAGGTGCATGTGTCACACATGCAATACATTCACTACACTGAATTTTGATGACCCCACATCCTGATTATTTCCACAGAAGGTTCTGAGTGCGATTTTGGAGTCCTTCTCATCCATATAGCAGTACCTGAAAAGGTTTTAAATTCTTAATTTGGAAAACCTTTGACCAAGGCATTCATTCTGTAGAACACAACTGTGTACTTGGAATTACCTGCACAGTTACATTATTATAGACAAATGCAAGGCAAATTTCAGTGCAGACAAGCAAAGGTTCTATTTCCTGGCAGGCCCCAGCTCCCTCTGATACTTGGAGTAGATTTGCAGTCCCCACATATCAGTCTGGAAGAGTCACAGGTGGGGTTATACCCTAGGACACTGGGCAAGAGCCCTAACTGGAATCAAGTGGTTAAATAATAAGCAATGAGTTCTGAGTTAACCTTTGGAACAGAAATTCTAGAACAGCATAAAATTACTTTCGTTACCTTCACAGGACTTAGCAGGGAAAAAAAAAAAAAAAACAAAACAACCCAAATCAGAAATTTGCAATAACAGTGCACTGTGGTCAGTGTTAGCCACCCTGTAATCCTACTAATGCTATAACATTATCTTCCTCTTCCTGCTGTCCCTTTGTTGCTAATTTATCATGTCTCCCTCCCCCAGTAATTAAATAGCAAATTGAAGGTTTGTGGATTGCTGTATATTTGTGCAGTTCACAGCAGAATCCACACTGATGTAATAAGCACAGATTTCTCCAGTTTGTATTCCCTGCTACAAGCCAAACAGCCCCAGACTTGAAATGATCCACACATGGCACAAGGTTGCTTGATGAAACACATTCAGAATTTTCCTTCTCTGTATGGTGACATTGAAAAGTGTTTTCAACATCTACAGGTTCAAGCAGCAAATCATAACCAGTGGCTATGTTGCCACGGATGGAAAAGCCCACTGCATCTCCCCGTTGCTTTATGAGACTGGTTTCATCCCTTTTGAAGTTTCTACAGATGATGGGTTAACGTTTCCCTACTCTGGAACTTGGTTATCAGGTTACTTAAATCTTACTTAAATCAGCATCTCTCTTCTTCCTATAATCTTCCTCCATGGGTGCAAGATTATATAAGCCTTTCCCTTCTGATCAGTTTTCTTCTTCCTTAACAGGCCTCAGAAAAGTAAGTCTTGCTGGCCTCATGTTAATTCATCTTTTGAGGGATGAACTTTCACAGCAATTGAGTAGCAGCAGCAGCATTAACTCCTAAAAATCCTGCTTAAAAATGAGGCTGACCGAAACAATTCCCACTTTGTCCGTACTTCTATCCCTTTTTGTGCCCACTTCAAATAACTGCATTGTGATGTTGCAATATAAGGACTAAGGATATTAGTAAGGGTTGCATTCTCTCAGCTTCAGCTTATTCTTTTCATGTCATCCTCTGCTATGTAAAACATACCCAGGGGAAATACTGCTAATAATATAAACAATTAAATAATAAAGCAGCACTTCTTCAGAACTATGCAAAGCAAAAATGTCACTAGCCCTCTTTTTCTGCTCTGCAATGCAGTACATCACAACAAAGTTTCAGATGAAGAAAAATGCACGTTGGTGAACCAGACAAAATGGCAATACTATGGCACCCCCAACACTGGTGGAAACTTAACTCTGACCTGGACACACCAGACACTTGCAGCAACCCACGTCAACATCGAAGTCTGGGGATACCAGGAAACAGGTAAAGTGACCTTTTTCCTGCCTCTGCACAAGCATTTGTCACACACATAACTTCGGCACAGAGCTCTGCACAGCTTGTGATGGCTTTCACTGAGGCCTCAGGAAGAGACCGGCAAGAATAAATAACTCATGACAACAATGTCAGCTTTTCCTCTTCATTCACATATGGGTGGAGACACCTCATTTCAGTCTTGTGGCAACTGTACTTCTCCAGCATCCAAAACCATTTTCTTCCTCTATCTGACAGGTGACAGTTACTCGGAAAATTGGATGGCTGAATGGAAATATCTTTATACTTTGGCAAGAGAAATCCTCAATACGGGGAGATATTCTTTCCTTCCTGTACCCGCTGAGGGAAATTACAGTACTTGGGACTTTGGAATTTTGAGAATTATACCCAGCAACTATTTTGATGGGCAGAGGCAAGTGCATCACAACATTCACTAATAATCATAATAATAATAATAACAATAACAACAATAATACTAATAGCTACCTTATAAGCTGTTGTCTCCTTTGGCATTTCAACTGAGACTCAGGCTCCATTTCATGTGAAAAATGGGGAGAAAAATGGAAGCTCAAAAGTGAGAAAAACTCATGGGTTGACATAAAGATAGTTTACTAAGAGGAGCATGGAGGAAGAATCACAAAGTCTGCCAAACCCAGCCAAAACCCAAACTCTCACCAGAAGAGGATCTCCCAATTCTTTTATTTTGTCACAACTGTGGAGGAGCCTCTAACTGTGGAACTTCTGTCACTGCAGCCACAGGCCTTCCTCTGCATTTAGGTTTCTTTCTATTTTTTGTAGGTGTGCAAGCTTTTGCATTCCTACAAATTTTATAACCATTTCCTTTTATTTCATTGCATATTTCTCCGTGATTTTTGGAGAGCTACCTGTGTAAGTGCTCCATAGATATTCCTTCATAATTCCTTCATGTCTGCAGGTTTTGATGTAGATGGTGTAGACACTGAATATGTAAATGCCACCTCTTCAGTGTTACAACATGTTGCTAATATGTCAGAACCTTTTTTAGCATTTAGGAGTCACTACCTGGAGAAGGATAACATTTTCTTCTTCTAGAGGTTTTTTTATTACACTTTTTATATGATTTTTTTTTTTCATGGGGAAAAGCAGAGTGGCTTTGGAACATTTCAAGGAGTCTGAATGGTTTCTCCCTGTCTGTTGACATTAGCCCTGATAGTTCTGGGGTGCAGGGCTATGTTTTGTTATAGAATCCTAATATTTTTCATTCTGGCCTAAATGAAATTACAATGTCAAAAGATGTGAATAGAAAATCAGCCTCTGAAAGGATCCATGTAAGCCAGAATCATGATTACTAAAAAGTATTCTGATTATGGCATACTTGCTGCTTTCTGTCCTGCCACTTCTTGAATTTGGAAAATTTTGATTTGCTGTAACTTTTTGAAGGAAAAAGAAAGCAGTGGGCTTTGCAATGAAATAACTTGAAAGTCGAGAGATGATTCTTAATTATAATTAGCAATTAAGCCACAATGTTACTGTCAAAATAGTGCTTGTTCAGCTATCAGATGTATTTTTTGTTTCTTTTTTTTTCTTTTCTAGCAACATTCCGTCAATCTGGAGCTCAGAGCATGCATTGGCTTGGCACCTTGAGAACGAGTTCAGAAATGACCCAAATGCATGGGCGACTGCAAAATGTATAGAATGGGACAGAAAGGAAGAGTTGCTTCCAGACTTCAGGGAAGAAATTACAGACTGCCCTTGCACCTTGGCACAGGCAAGAGCTGACACCGGCAGGTTCCATGTAAGTCATTAACTGATCCCTCTGGCTTATTACAATGCCAAGCTTGAGGAGTGCCAAACTCCACACACACCCCTGTTCCCTCTCTAAACATCATTACAAGGAAATTAAGTTATATTTAGATTTGCCCAAATAGCACATCTAATAGCAGAGTCAGCTTATCCAGGTAGTATGAATAAAAGTGCCTGTAGGACAGGAGATGGAAATTGCATTCAAACAGGGAATGAAGACAGTCATTCCAATGGCAGACTGAAAAGCTCAGGGAGGACAGTGAGCTCTGTGGAGCTGGGAGCAGGGATGACTTGCTTGAGATCCTACAAGGGGACAGTCTGTGTTTGAAGGTGATCTCCCACGCTGTAACAAACAGGCTCTATTTCTGCCTAGTTTATCATGCTTTGCTGCAAACCCTTCCCCCTTGTACTTCAGAGCTCAAGCTCAGAGCTGTAATCCATTATTTCCCTTATCCTGCTTCCTTCCTCCTTCTCAGCTTCACTGTTATCAAGGAACTGACAAAAGCTGAGACATCAATTGTCATTTAGTCTACACTTTCACTTGCACTGCTGATCTGAGGACCAGATGAGGGTGACTTCCTCTCCTATTTATGATTCCAAGTGGTGGCAGCCTGTTAATGCATATTTTAAAAGTCAGGTAAACCTTGTTACTATTCTGGTTATGAAGCTCCAAGCTTCATGTGTACACTTAAAAGCTTGTGAAGAAAAAAAGTAGATCTACTGCCTCTGACTAAGAACATAGGATAAACATGTACTCTGTTGTGCCTGTGTTTGTTGTACACTTACATTTGAATCCCAATCTGGCTGCATTTGTTCTTCAAGGTCTGTTGTAACAGACTGCAAAATGTTCAGGTTAGACATGTTGCTCCAGACACTTCAGGATTAAATTCACCGTTTCTCCTATCATTCCATGCTGTTCAACACACAGCCTCAACCAGTTCACATCAGCTTTACACATACATCAGATACAAAAGGTGGGGACAGAGTGTAAGCATAGAAACCACAATGAGGAGAGAACCCCATTAAGTGTGAACATTGATCTTTTTCAGACGGATTATGGCTGTGACATTGAGAAGGGGAGCGTGTGTACTTATCATCCCGGGGCTGTGCATTGTGTGAGAGCCATTCAAGCCAGGTAAAGAAAAAAATTTAACTGCGTTTTTTTGATAAATCCTTTCACCTCAGAGACAGCGGCATCACAGAAGTCAGGGGCAAAGTCTAACTGGACATCAGATAAAGCCTGGCAACTGAAATATTTAGCTGTATCCATAAAAAGGCAATGAGTAACCCCTAAATAGAAATGGACCTCGCAGAGCTAAATGATGACTTTCTTGCTGCTTTTCTCAATCAGTCCCCGGTATGGGGCCGGACAGCAGTGCTGCTATGACTCCACGGGAACCCAAATCCTCACGCACGACTCCACAGGAGGCAGCACACCTGATCGAGGACATGACTGGGGCTCACCACCTTTCTTGAAGCCTCCCCGGATACCTGGCTTTTCCCATTGGCTTTATGATGTTATCAGCTTCTATTACTGCTGCCTGTGGTCTGATAATTGTCACTTCTATATGAAAAGGCGGCCCTCTAGTGACTGCAGGACGTACCTCCCGCCCCGAGCTGGTAAGGGCTGCGGGATTTCCTTATGGACTACACATTTTTGATACACTGTTGGCTTTTAGAATATTTTTATATGTGCATATATGAGTTGGCAAGGGTGAGGGAGCAATGTCCTGTGGAAAAATTCCATGGAAGGTTTCTGTTGATCTGTCACTTACAAAATCCATATGTGGATTTTAATTGTGCTGCAAGATTTTCTACTGTTGAGCATCTCATTCGCCCCTAGAACCTAAACAGCCAAAGCGCAGTAGTCAATGTGCACGATTTCATATCATCATTGTGCACTTCTTCAGGAAAAAGATGGTTAAAGATGGTTAATGACATCTAGGCAGTAGCTAGAAAAGCTACTGATGAAAAATATTCATATCAAATAAGAAAGTTTTACAGTTTACAGCGTGTCCATTTTTCTCCCACTTTCTTTTAACTCAGTCTTCAAGTCTTGCCATACCTCTATTGCTACCACAGGCTTTGCCTTCTCTGCTGCTGAGATGCTGAGGTGTCCAGCAGGACTTGGCTTCCCCTAAAGAAGGGCAGAGGCAGCAGTTTGCACCAGGAAAAAAGGAGAAAACTGTGGAGGGCATTGCATTAGGTAGTAAGGGGTCATGAATGAGCGGTTTGGCTGCTCAAAGAAACACCATCAAAAGTATTGGCAGAAGCAGAGTTTACGATGACTTTATGAAAATACAACGTCACTAAGTTCAATGGCAAGGTGCATTGTATTAGTTACTATACAGATTAAAGCATACAAAAGAAGATAAATTAGAAGCATAAATTAGAAGAAGTGAAATTTACATGGAAGTTGGAAATGCAAAAGGGGATAAGGGGGCAAAGGATATGGATGCAAAGATAAGGCAATAGCGCTGCATTCATGTCCAAATCTCCACATATACTGCATGTGACACAGCCTTCTAGCCTCTCTCCTTTCTCATGAACATGAGGAGTAATAGCTTGTGATTTTTGCTTGTTCTTAATTCTCTCTTTGCTTTTAAAAATAGCGTCTGCTTTTGGGGATCCTCATTTCCTCACATTTGATGGTCTGAACTTCACCTTCAACGGCCTAGGAGAATACACGTTGGTAGAGTCTGATCTCACATCCCTAAGCGTGCAAGGCAGGACACAGCAGGCACTCTTTCCCAATGGTAAGTTGGTAGGAGAGGAAGCAGGGATAAAAAAAAAGAGCTTCTGAGCTTGCTTGATTTGCACTTTGCAGCAATCCTATTGTCTCTAGTCTTCTTTTTTGGCCATTTATGAATGGTCACCATTCTGAAGCTAATCAGAAAGCAGACAACATTTTCAGGAAAAACTTCCCAATCAAAGTTTAATTGCTAGTTTTAT
Source organism: Callaeas wilsoni (assembly GCA_013398955.1). Lineage (NCBI taxonomy): Eukaryota > Metazoa > Chordata > Aves > Passeriformes > Callaeidae > Callaeas > Callaeas wilsoni. The sequence continues at coordinate 25,680 of VWPU01015319.1, forward strand.
TGGGTGTGAGTAATGGAAGTGTAAGGTTTTCTGCTGTGTTTAAGAGCTCAAAATAATTTCATATTTCTCTCCATGCCCATTCTTATCAATAAGGAAACATAAGGCCAGTTCTAGAAATCAGTCAATAGGCACAGCTGCCAGCTGGTGCATTTTGACAGCATTGTTGTTGTTTTGTTTGGAAGGAACTGGGGCTCGGGGGACAGGCTTGTCTGCGGTGGCCATGCGGGAGAACAGCTCTGATGTGATTGAAGTACGCTACTCTGAGGATTTGAATTTGGAGGTCCTCTTGAACCAGAGGGTTCTCAGCTTCTCTGAACAAAGCTGGATGGACTTGAAAGGTCAGTTACACATATCAGCCTTGTAAGCAATTGTATTCTGATGGAGCCCATGTACAGTTAAAAGTATCTCTAGATGCACGCATTTCAACTCTCTTTTCATCATCCTTTTGTGAAGTATTTTAACAGGTGGCTTCAATGTCCATGTCTTCTATGTCCTCTTTCACTGGTTTGTGGAGCAAAGGTTTTCCTTCTCATCCTGTGGACAGTGAATGGAATTAAAAACTCTGTGCTCTACATTCTGCTTTGAGCTTACTGCATCTAATGCAATGAAGCCTACCAAATAAAATGAAATATAGTGAAATATAACCATAATATATACTAAAATGTAACTGAATTTCACATTTACCTATTGGGAGCTCTCTTAATAGGTCAGATATTATTCCTCTATTCTTCTGCCAAAAAGACTGTTAAAAATTGACTTTTTGTCCAACAGGGGTGTGATCATTTGATTAGTCTTTATGATAATTTGACAAATACTCATCATACATCACTTGAATTTTAACAGTAATCCCCCTATTCAGCAGAGGAAGATTTCTGTGGCTAGCAATTAGTATTCTTCAAATGGCTGAAGGGCAGGTGGAGAGCTACATTGACAAGGAGCTGCAGAGGCAGAGAGATGCAGGAGAGAAAAAATGGAAGGGACACTGATGAGGCCTGGAGAAGAAGCCATATTATGGAGGTGTTGACAAGACAAGGGAGAAGGAGAGAAAAACTGACCACTGAGAGCTCACAGCCACTCTCTGATGTAGACATCTCATATCTTTAAGCTTCTGGTCCGGGACACGGGCAGGAGGCACTTATATCAACAGTGGACCTTTCTTTGCTACCACTCTCTAGCAGCCATCGTATCACAATTGTAGTGTGAAGGTGTGGCTTCCCTTTAAATGCTTCTCAGAGTGCAGCTCAGAGCGGAAGGAGGAAAAGCTTTATGAAAAATGGTTAAAACTGATGATGATTTTAACTGATGCTAAAACACAACGATTTGTTCACTGTGGATAATCAGCTATTTTGTCCTCTGCCTCTCATTGCTATAGGTCTCTTTCTCTATTCTACACCTGATCAGAACATCACCGTGATGTTCTCTTCTGGGTCTGGAGTGGAAATAAGGGGAAGTGGAGGATTTCTGACCGTGAGAATTCTGCTCCCAGAGAAGTTTATGAATCACACACAGGGTCTCTTTGGGGTAATGAATGGCAATCCAGAGGATGACTACACCTTCAGGAATAAAACCACCATGTCAGTTCATGCAAGTCCCCAGCAGGTGTTTGAGTTTGGAGCTAACTGTAAGTCATTTCTCTGGTCTATTACTACATTTTCTTTACAAATTAAAACAGCTCATGATTTAAGGACTAGGAAATGAAGTTTGTGCCAAGCAACCTGTACTGGAGGAAGAGAAGGGAGTAAGAGAAATATGCCCTCCTCCACCCAAGTGGGGAGTGAAAATAGAACCATGATGGAGCGTTCAGCACTTTGTTCCATCAAGAGTCAGACCTCGTATTTCACAGCTTACACTTTCAGAACAACATCTACTATGGTCAGCTGAACACAGCATCAGCAGACTACAGTGTTACACAAGTACAGCAAAAGCCAGGGCCAGACATCTTTTCCCAGGATATTAGCAATGTTTTCATCACGTACCATGCTGACAATTTAAAAAATCATTTATTAAATCACAATTTAGTCCCTTTAAAGAAGAGGGTGTGAGGGGACGTGTGTCAAAGAATGGCTCCTATCATTTAATGAGTGATTGGGCTGCTCTAACCTGCAGCATTAGATTGGTCAGCATTCCTTCTGACATCAGGTTAGGAGATGGGCCAGAAATATAATGCAAAATACCTTCTGTCTAGAGATGATCAGATGATCCAGATGATCTCTGTATTGAGCACAGCAGAACCATACTCCAGGGTTCAAATCATACTGAAAAGTCTCACTGCTTCAGCCTCAGGAAGTTTCTGATACAATGAAATGAAAAACTAAGATGAAGAATGAAAACAAAGAACAGGACCACAGCAGACATGATGAATTTAGGGACACATAGGATCTGTGCTGCTTGGAATGGTTGCTTTAAATAGCTCTGTCTGTTGTCACCATTTTGCTAGGAGGCATATAAAACCAACTTTATATAAAATCATAGCCACACAATTATTTAGATCTAATTCTAAGGAAATGGTCAAACAGCAGGCTAAATGCACACCAACTTTGGTGCTAAGTTAAGATGTTGCATATGAAGAGAAAAATAATCTTGAGCTGGAAGGATGCTGTAGAGCTTCCTATATCTCTTTCAGCTCCAGCTATATTTCTGTAAATAAACACTTGGATTAGTAGCAGAAGGTGGTATATACTGGCAATGTTACACATGAATCTCTCTTTCTTTTTCTGTCTCCCAAGGGGCTATTGAAAATGGAACTTCTCTCTTTACTTATGACACAGAGTTCTTACTGAACAGCTTCTTTTATGGGGAAAAGCACAATGCTTCCTTTCTGCCCGTGTTCTCCCCTCACGAAGACCCTGCTGATCCCCTGGTAGAACAGATGGTCTCACTCTGTGGCTCTGACCCATTCTGCAGATTCGATGTCCTGACAACAAGAAGCCTTCAAGTGGGAAATTCCACAAGACTTTCCCATCAGAATCACAAGCTGCTGGTAGAACATCTAGAGCCAGGTGATACAACATTCCACGAAATATCATTACAGAATCACAGGATATTCTGAGTTGGAAGAGACACGCTGGGATCATCAAGTCCAACTCCATAGGGAGCATCACTACAGTTATTTCTACAGGGCATCTAAAGAGTTAACAGTGTTTGAGGAGGCTTTGCTTAACTGTAGGTTCATGCACCTATAAATACTCTTACTGTGGGGAATCATCCTTGTACTAGGAAAACTCTGTACTGATAGAATATTTAGGCAAACTCAAATTTCTTTCCATTTTTTCCACTACAACATCACAGCATAGAAAGTTTATCTTCACTATTTATGCATTAACCTGTCTTCCTTGGACTTAAAAATAATTTTTCAAAGTAGCACAAAGTACTCTCTTTCAGATAGCCTAAAAATCTTGATTTTTCCATGAGTTGCCACTAAAATGACATTTGAATCATTGTAATGGAGATTTGCTGGTCCAAATCCTAAATACTCTAACCAGATATGTCTCTTTTATTAGTGATCTCTTGTGGCTGGCTGGACCATCCAACCAATGGAAGAAAGAATGGAACCAGCTACCTGCTGGGCTCAACCATCAATTTCACCTGCAATCAGGGCTACGAACTCACTGGGTCAGAGGGAAGAATTTGCCAAGTGTCAGGAGCCTGGTCAGGAGACACAGCCCATTGCACCCCAGTAACAGGTCTGTTGCCTTTTAGATATTACATATTGTCACTAAAAAGTCATTATCGAGGACAAGGCAATCTCAGTATACCACGATGGCCCTTGACAAAATCAACTTCTCCTACTTGGGAAAACACTGGACATGAGATGTCTGAATTTCTAGAAAGATTATTATTCAAATCTAAATAACAGGTGACTTATGGCGGGTTTGTGCGTTTTGGTGGGGGTTTAAAAGGTTTTGTTTTATCACCCACTGAAGGGTGGGTGAAAAGAGGATGGAGCCAGGCTTTTTTCAGTGGTGCCCAGGGACAAGACCAGAGGCCATAGGCATGCTCTGAAACACATGAGCTTCCCTCTGAACATCAGAAACCCCTTTTTTACTGTGATTATGACTGAGCACTGGCACAGCTTGCCCAGACAAGTTACAGAGTCTCCCTCCCCGGAGATGTTCAAAAGTTGTCAGGTCATGGTCCTGGCTGGTCCTGCTTGAACAGGGGAGTTGGACAAAATTACCTCCAGAGGTCCCATCCCACCTCAGCTGTTCTGTGAATCTGTGATTCACGAGCAGACACAGCCTACACTTGTTGAACACTTTCACTCTTTTTTTCTAAAAGATTATGTTATCTCAAAATGTAATTCTACTATTCTATAGCAGTAAAGCTATTGTGAATGATGCAATAGTATTTAGTATAAATAACATAGATTTATTACCCCTCTTGTGTTACTACTAGTAGATTATCAATTAGCCTGGGATTGTTGGATTTAGTAGCAGTTAGGCTGTCTCTATAATTTACAGAAAATGGCCCAAAATTTTCTTTTTATTCATTCACCACATACACTCCAAATGTCCTCAAGATGGCAATATTTCAAAGCACCAGGGTGATGCAAGGCCAGATGGCATGTTGAAGCACTTTTAATGCTGAGTTAATAGTTCCCAAAAGCACTCATCAAATAATTCATACTAACAGATTCTCCATTCTAAGACCCTTCCAAAGAAATGTGGAAAGTGCACTTCACATCAGCAGTGAATTCCTGTCATGTTGACACATTTCATCAGCCTCTGCTGGCCTGTAGCAATTGCTTGTACATGTCCAATGCAGTTCTGAACATTTAGTGATATTTGCAAGATGAATTGCAGTGAGTTTGGGCAGCAGACAAATTTGCAAAGGCCAGATCTTAAAAAGGCAGTGGCAAAACATTCTGCCAAGCTGAAAGCTAAGAATATTTTTCCATTGCTGCCATCAACCACATACATACTGGATAAGAGCCAGTCAGTCTCAATAAGCAAAACAGATGCTGACATTTACACTAGCAAAAGGGGGACAGAAAGGCAGCTCTGTGAGATCAGAGGAAAGGAGCTGGAAGATGTGCAGTGATTGATTGCATTCAGAGTGATGGAGACATGACGCAGCTTTGTGGATAAGCAAACGAACCCCACAGTGTTTTCCAGTGCTTTTCCGAAAGATGACAAAGAAAAACAAGGTGTGAAAGAACGGTTTTGGATCTGATTGCATAAAGTACTTCCCCCTCGTTACTATTTGATATTTGGTGTTCTAGTTGCAATGTGAAGCAAAAATGATGGTTTTTACTAGCCTCAGGAAGTTGGACTATGGCAATGCTGTCCAGAGCAGCAGGATACTGATAATACCAACAATTGATCAACACAATGTAAAATACAAATTTCTCCATTCTTTTTTTGTTACTGCTATGCCCTAAAAATGGCATTTATATCTAGCCTTGTTTCTCCTTCTTCCATAAGGTATTCTGCTAGATGTCAGTGTTTGTGTGAGAAGGCTATTTTATTGACAGGCCCAGGTCTTACAGAGAAGAGAGGCAATACAGTTCAAAGTTCCTTTCACTTATATCTAAACTTCTCATATTTTTATAGCACAGACAGCTAGTACTTGCTTTCCACTAAATACATTTCTGCCTCAGGTCTAAGATATAGTTGAAATCCAGTGCCAGTTGTCCTTGTCTTCCTTCTCTATTTGGCTATTTTCTCTATTCTCCATCCCACAAGCCTTCTCTTCTCCAGTACAGAAAAGGTCCTCGTGTTGTCAGAATCTGTTGTTCCTGTGGTCAGTTTTCTTTATTGTTTTTCTCTTTACACAGCAGCACAATGCTGTTTCACCAGCATCCATTTTATCAAGTCCTGTGACAGAAGACCTTCTTGACACCAGGAAAATGCTGACAAAATTAATGGACAGCCCTTTCCCAATTTCTAGGTGCCTGAATGGGTGACCACTGACCTAGCCACTGTGATCAGCAGTCACATTTTTACTTTGAGAGTGAACTATTAAATACACACTTTCTCAAATGATTTCTTCCATGCTGGTCAAGGGCACAGGGCCAGGCCCTCTGTTATTCTAAGCTTACAGGTGTACTTCTTTACAGTGCCGTGTTTGTTACACTTGCTGCAGTTTTGTGGCACATCAGATTCAACCTCTGTCTTGCAAATCACCAAGGTTTTTTAGTTGCTGTACGCTTCCATTTTTCAAAGAGAATAGTTGAAATAAAGGCATGGGGACTAGGAAAATTGGATAGGAAAACAGATGGAAACAAGAAAATCTAATGCCAGTTATTTCACAAAATTCGTTTCGGTATTTTGAAACTTCAAATACAAATTATGTTGTTGGGCCTGCATATTGTTGTTTTTGAGTTTTGCTTCCTTGGACTAAAGTTTCCATGGAAATCCTCTGCTAATAATTATTTTGCTATGCTTCTAATTACAATCCCACTGCAAGCCTTGCCAGTACCACAGCAACCTCTCTTCACAGAATATCACAAAGAGGAAGAACAAAGAAGCCATCCAGCAAAAGCAAAAAGGACATTCTAGTAAAATCAGATGTAACATCCAGCTAAAAATCATCAAATAGTAGCAATATATGTATATACAGTCTTTTTGAGACAGATAATAATTTGGTGATATTAAGGGCAATCTAGTTTTGTGTGTCTTTTGGGTTATTTTCTCTTTATTTCCTCCCTCCTCTATTCACTTTTAGATTTCCTTTTCCAGGCTCGGGGTCTGTGTAAATACAGCTTGTTTTGAAAAGCTGTCAGAAATCTCATTAGTCTTGTGTGCTTTTTCTAAACACAAAGATTTCCCAACAGAGGCAAATCACTACTGGACTAACTACTTCAGCCAGTGGTGGGTTCTCATCACTTGGCAGAGGCTGGGTACCTCCCTCTCAAGGATGTGTAAGCCAAACATTAGGTCCTGAGCCTTGCTCAGAAGTTACTGGATGACGGACCAATGCTTGTGAAACAGTTTATGTATCCCATTTCTTTCCTTACACTTCACCATAAACCAATTTAACAGCCAAATAATCTGTTCTAGGGTCACAGGAGCGTCTCTTACGTCACTGCCATCACTGTGTGCTAGGCTGGGGTTTGGGCAGCTCTTACTGCAGGTGTGACAAAAACTGATGGAAGGAAAGGCTGGCAGAAATGCAGCCCTGATGTATTAAGGCTCAGCTACAAAATGCAGGAATCATTGTTTCTCCCAGACACTTCACTCCACATGCTGCATCTCCTATCTTCTATGAATATTATTACGCGTCATGGTAATCTGCAACTGTTTAGTAGAATAAGAAAACAAAATGAGAATTTTTATTCAAAGTTTGTTTCATATCTGGTGTCTTTCTCTCTTTCAGGTGTCCTTATTAGGCAGCCACAGAATCAAGCTGACACTTTTTGTGTTTTAGTGTGTTCAAACTCTCTGATGCACTTCAATGTACTCACATCAGAACAGTCACTTCTCTTTTATGTAGATTATATGCAGCAAAGGCAGTTTCAAAATTTAATCCCAAAACAGGCATAATTTTTAAAGTAATCAAACTGTATGGAATAAGGATTGAAAAAAAATTTTATTTGTTGGGATTGACAGTTCTACATCAATATTGCACATTCACAATGTTGACTACATATTAACCACTAGCCACCCTTTGTGTTACAAAGCTTTTGCAGCCACCTGCTCTAACAGTCAAATGTAGGAATTCTGTGAGTTCCTAATCTTTACCTGTTTCAGAGAATCTGAAAGGGTAAAGAGCTGGAAGGGACCTCTGGACATCATTTAGTCCAATCCCCCTGCCAAGGGAGGCAGTTTGTTCTAGAAATAAAGAGAACAGAAAAATTAACACCATTCGTTCAGTTTCAAAAATTGTCACGCGACTGCATTCAAACAGATATGAAGAAATGTATATAAAATTCTTCTTCTTTTTTTTTTTTGTGGTTGGTCTCTGTTTTTCAGGTATCAAGCAAGTAATTCTTATTGGCAGTGTATTTGGAATAGTTGGTCTTGCAGTCCTGGCACGTCTGGCTTATTTATGCAGAAAGGAGAGGTAAGCCTTAAGTGAACTGAAAACACAAATGAACCTCCTAAAGAAATAGCAACTGTTATGACCTTTTAAATAATAATTCAATAATCACCACTGGCAACAAACTGCCCGTGGGCTACAGGTTTAAAAAAAAAAGTACAACTGATCTATACACACTTATCAACTGTGTGTGAACTGATTGGTGGAGAAAGAGCCACAGTGAGTGAAAACGGCTTTGCCTAAGAATACTGGCAGATTGAAATGGAGATATGGTTGATTTTCTGAACTTTTTTAGCAACTGTTACAAATTTTTAAGCCTTCTCTGTTCCAGTGTCCCCAAGGAACAGAATGCCATATACAATGGAAGCGAAATTGAGCGAATGGAAACACAATGGGGTTATAGCCCTTGGAAAGAAGACTGTATGTGTGAGCAAGAACGAAATACTTCTGAATTTATCATTAAAAAAAAAAAAAGCACAGCACCAAGCTAACAGAACACTGCTATTGTTTTTCAGTATTTAATCAGCTTAAAAATGCTACATTCACTAGGGATTCAGCTTACAGAACTAAGAATGTGGCATATTATGCTGATATTAAAATTTATGTGTAAAGCCATGCTACTATATGGAGTCCTTTTTCTGCTTTCTATATGTGTCACAAAGGCAAAAAGAAACGTAAGCATATTTTCCTCCTCAAAATCAACTTTACAGCTTTATATGATGGGAGGTTTCTGTATGCTAAAAGTGAGATGCAGCCATACTGTGTATTGATACAACGGTTAAGGCCTACAAACTGCATTTTGTTTCTTCTCCTTTCAGAATAGCAAATTGTTCTCTCCCTATATGGGTTGCTATTTGGTTACACAGCAATGGTGTAAAGGGGCTACAAGGATGTTTGCCCTCTTTCTGTTCCTGACACAGCAACTTTATGGTTTTTGCCGTTAGTGTGGGGGGCTTTTTTTATTAGTTGCTTCTTAGCAAAGCTGTACTGCCATTGCTAAAACGTCTCACAGGCCAGGTAATGAGACTTTGTAGAAGCTTAGACAGTAGCTTGACATTACCACCTTGACCCTTTGTCCTTTGGTATCTTCAGGTAGATGAGGAAAAAAAAAACAAATTCCAAAACGAACCACAAACCCAAACCCTATCTTTCTGCATGTGCATTCTCAGAAAGCAACGCTGCTCCTTCTCTTTCGGTGCCGGCGCCTGTTGGCTGCTGTGTTGGTGTTTGTCGCTCTGGGTGTGTGTTGCGCTGTAGGCGTGGGTGTCCCCTCGTGTCCCCGTGTCCGTGCCCGGCCGCGAAGGTCTCGGGTGTCTGGGCGTGGTGGGCGCTCGTGTGGCTGTTTCTGTGCCAGTCTCTGGGCTTGTTTCTGTGCCTGTCTCTATGCCTCTTTCTGTGCCTGTCTCTGTGCCTGTCCCTGTGCTTCTCCCTGCCACCCGCGGCCGGCACAGCGGCCCCCGCCCGGCCACAGCTCCGCCCGCCTCGGGCCGCGGCCTGCGGGGGACTCGGGGGGTTCAGCAGGGGCGCTGCTTTCTGCCAGCGCTGCCTCGGCACGGCCGCACCGCCCGGTCACTTCTGTGGGGCGGGAGGTGCCTTTTCACTTTCACAACGACGCCCTAAATCGCGGCGTGCGGCGCTGGCACCTGGCCGCCAGCGGAGCCGCTCATGCCCGCGTCCCTCAGAAAGTTTGCAGCGTTCCCTTCCTGTGCCGTGTCCGCCCGTGCCTTGGCTGCTTCAGGAGAGGAGAGCCGGGCTGCACCTGCGCAACCCCATCAGCTCTCACCCCCGCAGGGGGAACCCACCGGGCCTGCGCGGGGCAGGGGCAGCGGCCGGCCGCGCCAGGACACGGGGCTGACGGGCTCTTGCCCGACCTCTTCCGCGGGACACTGGGTACGAGGGGAGTGACGAGAGCGAGACTTGGGTCGCTGCTGGGTTTGAGGAGTGTGTGTGTTTGTGTGTGTGGCGAGGCGTCCCTGCCTGCGAGGAGGGCTCAGCGGGGCCAAAGCGCTGCCCCGGGGCGAACGCGGTCAGCCCGAAGCTGCCGGTGTCAGCAGGGGAAGCGGCAGTTCTGCGGTCCCGCGCTGCAGCAGGTTGGGATGTCGGTCTCTATCCTTTCCTGTCACATGGCTGGTAATAGGATCCCTCATCTGCCACTCGGCACCTCGCCGGGGCGCACTTACAGGACACATGCTGTAGGGCCTCCGCTTCCCGCACTTTGCGCTCTTCCCGGCCGTCTGCCACCCCCGGAGAGCCGGGGCTGCCGCCTGCGAGCGCGGTGCGGCCCGGCGGCCGCTGCCTATGGAGCCTCCCGCCCTCGCCGCCGTCCTGGCCTTCTCCGGGCTGGCGCTGAGCTGCTGCCGCGAGCCCGTTCTCTCCGGTGAGTGCCGCGTCGCGGGGAGCCGGGAGGGGGGCGCGTTTGGGGCTGCTCCCCGAGCTCCTCGCGGGGCCGAGCGGCGAGGGAGCCGGGCAGCCTCTCGCCGAGCTCCGCTGACCCGCAGCTGCCGCGCAGCCCCCCGCGGAAGGGCTCTGCCGCCCGGCAGCGCCTCTTCGAGGTCGCGACGACGTCCCTTCCTGCTCGCCAGAGCGGTGCCGGGCTCGAAGCTGCTCGTGCGAACGCGCAGCGGCTGTTTTTGCCTGGGGTTCGTGGGTATTTGAGGCTCTCCCGGTGCTCGCTGAACTGGGGGCTCGGGAAGTGTATGAAAGCATGATGTAAGAGAAAGAAGAGCAGCACGTTTCTCTATAAAAGTGGTTCGATAGCTAGATCTGTGGAATGGAGGCGTTTAAAGGGAGAGGGGCGTGCGGTTGTTTGTGTCACGGGGAGAAAAGCTGTGGCAGCAGAGCCGGAGCTCGAAGGGTGGCCATCCGCCCGTCCGCAGGGTCTGCCCAGCTCCCAGGCAAGTCCGGGCTCCTCTGGCCCTTCAGGTTCTCCTTCAGCCAAAGAGTCGGGGAAGCCTGAAGCTTCACTTCCTAAGTTGATTTTTCACTTAAAACTTCTCTGCACCCTTTTGTCCTCATTTCAGTTGTTACTAATGATTTCAAGTACTGTGGTTCTCCTCTGGTAAACATTGGCCATGCTTTGCAAGATCTGAAGTGGCGGTACCAGACGATCACAGTGTCACAGCCATCAGATGTGTGGTCCTTCTGGATACATTTTGTATATTCTTAATTGCTATTTCTTCTTACAAAGTAGGATTTGCTCTGCTGCTTTTTTGACCACATACTTGCTCTACTTCTTTTTGAACACGTACTTGCTCATCAAGTTTTTGTAGAGGTACCTAATTAGATATGGAAAATACTTACATAGACGTTTTCAGGGAATAAAAAACCTTTTATAAGGAAAAGTTCTGGTAAACTTTACTTCTTCTAAGAAGTTAAATGTGAGAGTATTTTCAGATAAGTGTTTAGAGAGCTGCCCCGACAGAGACCATGTCTAACAGTCCATTAGGACGTGTTTGGTGCACGCAGTGGATACTCCTTCCTTTGCTTAGGTTGAAGAATGTTTGCTTTTTAAGGTTTCTGAGCATAACTGCGGACAGAACACTCCGTGTGTGTCTCACAGAGGGCTGTGTGGAGGATATGGCCCAGTGTGAATGTTTGGCTGTTAAAAGGGACAGAAATGTCTGAGCACAAGCAGCTGGGGCAGGGGAAGAAGGGAATGGATTATAGAGGCAGTTACATATTGCCTCCAAACGAAGGTGTAGCAAAGGAGAAAGGTGGCAGGACTTTCTAGAGCCTATGTGTCGTCTGCTAAAGACCCTGGAAACAGTGCAAATCTGCATTTCAACAACAACTTGTAATTTTTATGGCGTGTACAGGACCTGCAGAGTTCCTACTCTGCACAAGGAGCCCATCAGGATCTTGATCTTGACCTGTAATCCCACAGAACTGAAATGGGATCAGCTGTGTCAGGTTGCACTTGAAAGTAGCAGAGTTCTGAAATGACAAACATTTCTATTGCTTTTGGAAGGCAGTTTGTCATATGGTATGTTTTTAATGCCTATTCCTTTGTTTGTTTTTTTAATGTGTGTCTTAATAAGCTTATTGTAAGGTGCAAAGACTCTGTCACCATCATTTGCTAATATCGGAGAGAAACTGCTGGAATTACTCTATGAAAAATTACTCCAGTTGTCAGAAATGAAAGTGAATTAACAACTGTTTTTGCACATAGTACTATGCTACTTTTCACAGAATGTTTCTGCTTTGCTATGTGATGTCCAAAAGTTTCTGTTAATTCAAACACTGATGTTTCTGCATTCAAACCTTGGCATTTGTGCGTTCAAACATCAGCCATACATAATTTCTCAAGTGAATCAGAAATAAGAAGTGTGTGAATAGATTACCTACCGTTAAAGGACTGTTTGAATTTGGTGAGTTTTGCGTTACAAGGCCAAAGAAATGGAAATGCCTTCAGCAAATGTTAGTTCTGGTGAACAAATGTTATTTTATATACTCAGTGCAATAAGTTATAATTTCTAGTTTCTGTAGATATAGCATTCATTTAATTTCTCGATCAGAAATGTGTATGATCATCTATCTATTTTTCCTTTCTCTGTTTTCTTTCCATTTAGCAATACTGAGTCACCATGTCCTTGGGTTTTTTCCCAGCTGAGTCTTTCCTTTGAACTGTGATTCCAGCCTTCTCTTACAAACCTTGTATCTCTTGCCATCTTATTCTGCCTATCCTTGGTGATTCAGAGAAGCAGTTCTACTTGATACGCCATAAGCAAGCGTCATGAAAATACTTGAAAAAACAATTTTCTTCTTTCTAACTAGGCAGATAGGGGATGAAATAGTCAGACATTTCAGCATGTCATGCTTGTACATGCATAGAGCATAACTCAAAATCCAGAGTTATGTGAATGGATTTAAGCAGGATGGAGCCAAAGAAGTGGGAGGGAGGCAGGGATTACATGCTGCCAGCTGCCAAATTTTCATTTTTGTCGTATCGCACCATAATGATTGTGCAATTGACCACTCCCTTCATCCACACAGTGGCTATGGTGCATCCTGATAAAATTGCTAAAGGGATTCAGTCTGCCACGCTTGACAAGGGAACAACAGTTTTAAAACTTCACAAAGAAAGAAAACAAATGGGTGTATTAAGGAACAGAAATTCTTATGGGGCCACATCACGCATTCTTACTTCCAGTGATAAAGAATCACAAGGCAAGCAAGCGTGTTTGCATCTTGTGGCTGAGGACCAGCCAGCAGCTGCAAAGCTCTGGCTAATGTGGTATGTTTGTATTGTACAAATAAAAAGAAAAAAGGGACAGAATGTGTACTTTTAAGCATTTAGAAATAATGGGAACTGCCTCTTGTGCTCATAACCTAACTTGCCTGCTTCTGACATTCCAGAAAAGGTCTGGCCAGTAAGATTTAGGGGAAAAAAAAAAAAGTGATGAAAAGTGATTAACTTGGTGATTAGAGTCAAAATTTCACGAGGATAGCAAGTTCACATATATGACAGCTCACACACTGCCAGGGAACACAAATATCAACTCTGCATGTCTGTACACTTCCAGGAATGTACATTTTTACAAGACAGATGCTTCAGTCCAGGTTTGATCAAATCTCAGGTGGCCAAATTCAGGTACAATCAAATACTCACTGTGGCTACTCTCTGGCTTGGACCAATGCTAATTAAGTCTCTAATTCTGACTGGCAAAAATAATTGCATTTGAGGACTTTCAGAAATTATGTGTGTACGTGTGTGTTTGCATGGATATGTAGGATGAGCAAGATGAGATTTTTAAACTACTTGTGGAGTGCTCCTACACTGTAAAGGAAAAATGATCAGCTAACCACGTGCCCTCATAGCATCCCATCAAAATTTAACCGATTTAACAAATGGGGGGTTGTTTTCTAGCAATTTTGAAAATTGCCGTTTTAGACAAAGATAATTCTTTCATGATGGTTTTTCTTTAGCTTGTATCAACTGTTCTGTTGGGGGGGGGGATTTACTGTTACAGCACAGGCACAGAAGCCTGATAGTTTTGATGAGTGGTTGTGTTACATTAGTATGAATTGGAATAGAAAAGTATTGAAATGTAAAAGTACTAAACTACTTTTTTACTCGGGTAGATCGAAATCATCCTTATTCTTCCCAAAAGCATTTATTTTGCATCATAGCATGATATGGAATGAGATTTTTTTTTTTCCCTGACCACTCATATGATAGTATGCAAATTAACTTTTGGTTCAGTCGATAAAACTGCATCTTCAAAGAAAACCATTGCAATGCTAAAAATATTTTTAATAATGACCACAGAAGCCATATTTGTGTCTTTCATCTCCTGAAGCTTCTTCTGGTTTTAATCAGTGTTCCCACATGAAGAACTGTGGCAACCTATGATAATAGAATCCCTATTCACATCTCTAGGGAAACAAAAATGTTCTCATTTGAAGAAGGTGATGTGGTGTTTTGCCCCTTCCACCCGTGGGCCCCTGCCTCTGTTACTGCCGGGGTATCTTGGCATCAGTTAAGTGGTTTCTGTCCCTTCCTCTGTGCGTTACTTTCTCATTGAAGTGTTTCTGCTGTCTAATTATACCCTTTCAATCAAATTAGAGACTGCAGCATCTGGTTAGTGCCTGTAACTGTTGCCATCTGCACCTAGATACAGTGCTTTCATTTAAGGAGGAGTGCTTAAATTGCAATCTCCAGCGAGAACTAGAACAGTTTAGGTAGAATGGAAATGACTTAAAACTATTCTTAGAATACTGTGCAAGCACATGCATCAGGCAACCCACACTGAGTCATTATCGGACCTGGCACCCTTGGTTTCATACCCTTATATTCTGCTTAAGCATTTTTCTGAGTTTTCTAAAAGGCTGTAGGAAAAACAAATGAAAACTGAGCAGGCAGTTATACCATGTAAATTCAAGAAACCTTTAATTTTTGGTCCAACCTTACAGAACATTTAATTACACCGCTGTAATGAAACCCAAGATTTAAATAGCAGCCACTTTCATTTATCTTTCATTAATCTGCAGATCTTTAAAAGAAAACCTTGGTTTTTGTTGGGCAGTAAGTGGTAGGATAATTTCTGGCTTGGGTAGGCTAGTTTCAGGTTGATAATTGTTGTGAGTCTCTCTGGACACTAGTCAGTGCTCCAAGTAGCTTCCAGAACATTAAGCAAACAAACAAAGCAGTTGGTTTTTTTCTCTCTCCAGTGGGATAGGAGGAAATTTGTCATTCTGAATTTTCAGTCTCAAAAGCTATCTACAGGCCTCAAACTTGGAAAGTACCCTAAGAAGTCATCTAAACCATCCTGAAATCTCCATCCCTTCAGTCTGCAATTTGTAGTGTCTCTAGATAGATATCTTTGAGAAAATCATTGGAAGCCGATGCAGACTCTGAAATGTCAGTGATTTATCACCAGCAAAAAAGTCAGGTTATTGTAGTCTGCACTACCTTAATTTTTCAAATGATCCTAAAGTGGTGCCCATGTGGAGTGCAGGCAGCCATGCAGTCCCAAAGTAACAAAGGAAAATGATCATTGTAAGGTCCCTACACTGAAGAAGAAACCGACACAGATGGAAAGAATTTCTACAACAGCTGCTGTTTGATCTTCCAAATGTTGATCTGGCTCTAATAAAACTAATTGTGAACCTGTATCACACACTGAGTATTCACTCAGAGTGGACAACATCCCTAGTCTTGTTTTCTGCTTTTTTGTTCTAGCAGTTGTCACTCAATACACACTTACCTGGTCTCAGCATTCATTTTAAAAAGTTACTTTTCTGTCATCCATGGCACCTGATGTTTTGCAAACAAAACAACCCTGAGAAGAAACTGCTGTCCATGTTTTCTCATGAACCTTAGCCTGAGCAGCACCTGTTGGAACCTTTCGTGACTAGAACCACCGCAAAGGTTCTCTGATTAATTCTGTTTACAGACATCCCCATGAAACAGTAGAAGCAGCAGGGTCATTAGGCAGTTAATTGAGTGAAATCATCATGGACACTGATTCTAATCACAGATTTGAGATAAGCCTCTACTTCAGACTATGTCTGAAATCCAGCTGACTGAGATCTTGGCAGTATGAGGTCACTCACTTCTAGAATTGAGTGGTCACAGCTTTCTTCATGTGCTGTCTGAAACCGTAGTGTTTTAATGGAGGTTTATGGCTGACAGGATAGTTTGAGCCTTGGGTGCATGAACAAAAACCACCTGATGGCTTCTCGGAGGCTGTGAGCTGTAGTGTCCACAAGGCGCGTGTTCTTCCCTCGCTGTCTTTGCCTCTGGGAGAGGACTTGGATACAGTGCAAGTTCTGTCACAGTTTACCAGTCTTACAAAGCTTTCAGGAATAATAAGGCCTGGTGAAATTTGTAGAACCGGTATGAATTTTCTTGAGTCACAGTTCTGATGTTGCATTCCAAGTGAAGGGCTTCCTGGCCTAAAGTGTACTGGAAGCAGCAGTCAACCCAAGGCAGTTGGATCCAGTGGATGCCACAACACAGAGATGTGCTTGTTGCTGGTTGATTTACTTTCCCCTCCCTCTCCCTTCTACACAACCTACCAAAGAGAAATCAGGTGATTTCAGTAAGCCGAAGAGTTTTACCAATAGTGTTCAGTTCAGTCTTTTCTGACTGTTTAATTTAGATGACCTCTTCTGAATTAGTTTTGTGCAGACAAATCTAGGTGACCTTTTTTCCAGCTCATCTTTTCACTGAATTATTGCAGTAGTGGTACAAGACAAAAAGTGGGGTGGAGGTTCTAACTGCCTGCTCTCCAGAATCTCTTAGGGCTTGGGTTTGAAAGAGAGAAGACAGTGGCCTTTCTGCAGACGAAATATGCACCTTCAGCACATTGGGAGTATTAATTTCATGGTGAAATCACTAAGGTAGTGTCTTGGCTGTCATGCAGCAAAATATGATGAAATCACTGCATGTGATAAACAGAAGAACTGAGCTGTTTACTGCCAGGATACTGAATATGCTGACATCTGTAACTATGCTACTAGGAATTTTACAGAAAACTGTACAAAATATATCTCAGCAGATCTCAAAGCTGACTGTTCAAGGTAAAAGAATGTAGGGTTGTGTCCTGGTTTCAGCTGGTATAATTTTCTTCTTAGTAGCTGGTACAGTGCTGTGTTTTGTATTTAGTGTGAGAATAATGTTGATAACACACTGATTTTTCAGTTGTTGCCAAGCAGTGCTTTCTCTAAATCAAGGACTTCTCAGTTTCCCATGCTTAGCCAGTGAGCAGGTGCACAAGAAGCCAGGAGGGAGCATAGCAAGGACAACTGACCTGATTTTTTTAAAATGCCAATATTTATTTGAAAAGATTGCACTCCCATGCTATGGCAAAATTATTATTAATCCTAAACAAAATCCAAATTCCCTGTAACACAAAAGGTTTTGTATTTCATTTGATAACAGCTGCTAAATTCCATGACTTAAAGTTTTCACTTGAGTGTTTCAGGGGTAATCAATGATTTTGTTTGGTATCTCACTGCCTCCCCTTTCCAATCCACATCTAAGCCAGGGGAGCTTTGTTACAACTCAGCTGGCACATTTGCACCGAATCTCTTGATAGTGCAAAGGGACACAGGAGGCACTGATACAGCTACCTACTGTCTCGGGAACAAAAAGCTGCAGCTGAGAGGAACAGGGAGAGATCTGACTCTTCCTTTTGTTCTTAAAGTGCAGTGAAGTTTGGAGAAAATCAGTTAAAAAAAGCTGACATGAAAATGTAAGTCGGTCTCTACTGCAAGTTAAAGCATGGGCTAGTCTTAGCAGATCCTAAAATGGACTGAAGTTCAGTTCAGTTTGTGTGCCAGACTAAATTCAGGTATTGTAGCATTCCTTACATTTCTGAGTAGATGGTAGTATATATTGTTTTTCATTTAGGGGTGAGAAGCAAAAAAAAAAGTAGTAGCACAAAGCTAATGTAGGTATCTTTTCTGGATGTGTTTATCACTTTTCACACATTCTTTATACTGCATATTATTTTGTTTATGTATTTTGATTATATTTTTCTCTCTTTCCTGCTTAATTCATGAGCTTATATTTTTCAGCTATAACCTATAAAAGCTTTTATATTAACTGCAAAGCAAACGAGGTATTGAAGAAAGTTGTAACACAGTCATGACCTTAAAGTGGTTTTTTTCATGTTTACACAAATATCTGTGGTAGCCTGAACACTGGAAACTCAGATTTGCATTTTAAAGCAAATGTTTGCAGCCCACCTGTATTGCTAAGGCAGTCAGATAAATTACAGTAAGGAGTATTGACCTGAAGCTTGTTTTTGTTAAATTACATAGCTTTCTGTTCACAGATGATACCAGAATACATTAATGGCTGTGCAGACACCTCTTCTGTGTGCCTTCAGCAACAAAATTTCATTTAATAGAAATCCAAACTTGCCTAGGCATGAAAATGCACAGTGAAAGCACAAAACCATTGTCTTTCATCTGCTGTGTAACAAAACTCTGAAATAATTATTCTAATTGTTTATTGTAATATATTCTGATATTTGTGAGCCCAGACTAAGCTAATTTCAGAGGCATGGTTTTAATAATACATTTTTCCTTTTCTCCCCCTTTTAGTTCTAAATACAAAAACTGTGTACTGCTAATATCAGGATTTAAATGTGGGTGGGTTTTTTTTTCCTCTTCCAAGTGCAGCCACACAGGTCTTTCTAGACTTGTTTTGTAAGTTAGATCTCATGAGGGACACCTGAGATCAGCACATACTTCAGAGCGCTCTCCCACTCCCTCAGGGCAGTAGAAGCCTCTGCAGCTGTAATACGGTTTCTACAGAGAGCACTAGCAGATGAAACAGGAGGTTTCACAGCCTGTAGTGAGCAGAAAGCATTTGTGAATGTCCCCAGGAAAGCTGTCCAGCACAAAGAAAAGTTCCCAGCACTGTAAGGCAGCAGTTTTACTTCTGTCACAAACTGGTGTATTTTAATCCCATCCTTAAATAAATGCAAGGATGATAAATGTTAGCAAGTATTCATTATAAACAGGATGGACTTATTTATGGTACACTAATTATAATGATTCTTTCTGGGAGATAATCACAGAATGGTTGAGATCAAAGGGACCTCTGGAGGTCGTCTTGTCCAGCTGCTGTGCTCAGGCACAGTCACCTCCAGCAGGTTGCCCAGGACCATGTCCAGGGGGCTTTGGAATTTCTCCAAGGATGGAGATTCTGCAGCCTCGCTGGGCAACTTGTTCCCGTGCTCTGTCACACTCACATTGCATAATTTGATCAAAAATGTTTTGCAATTTCAGCAGAAGTAAAATGCATTTGGATATTTATTTGATGAGAAGACGTCCAGTGAACGTGTCCATGCCCGTGGCAGGGGGGTTGGAACTGGATGATCCCTAAGGTCCCTTTCAGCCCAAACTGTTCCATGGTTCTGTGATTAACACCACCCAGCAAAGCCAGGCAGCAAGGAGTTTGTAGTTAGCTGAGAAGGGGCTAAGGTATTTAGTAACTACAGAAATCATTCCCTACTTTGATTTCTAACTTGCTGAGTGAGTATTAGCAAGGTAGGAAAACAAACATAAGTGGGAGAAAATATGAGTGAAGCAGAAGAATACTGACCCATACTTTTTAATCTGAAAGCATAAATGCTTTAGCAGCAAATCATGATTATACTCTACTGAAGGAGGTCTCTTTCTAAGGCAATTCAATCCCTAAGAATTTTTCTAAATCAGAATGTAAATGTTGGTAAGATCCATGCTTACAAAGTCTTTCACTTTGTAAAGTACAGATAGTCACAACTTTAGTTGAAGTGGCATGAGATTTTGGTTAATATGCTGATAAGTAGCAGACTGATAATGTCATTTAATTTTATTTTTGGAAAATTAACAAGTTACAGAGGCATCCTAATGAGTAAAACACAGGGAAAACAGTAGAAAAAGTATTATGCTTATTCAGAAAATGCATTTTAATTGTGTACACCTCTCTTCAGACCTGTCTTACACATTGTTTATTAAAGTAATCACATCATAGTCTCTTGAATAGAGGTTTGACTGAGAGAAAGCTTAAATCCTAGCCAGCACCTTTAGCTGCCTAAACAATGCAGGAAACATGGTCTGCTGGATATGGGGTGGAGGGTGAGGGAAGAACAAACACTAAACCTACATACATTCTTTCTTTTTTCATTTCTCTTTCTTCCCAGAATGCTATACAGCAAATGGGGCTGACTATCGTGGCACTCAGAACCAGACCTCCCAGTATGCAGGGAAACCTTGTCTGTTTTGGAATGAGACCTTTGAGCATCCTTACAATACTGTGAAATATCCCAATGGGGAGGGAGGGCTCGGAGAGCATAACTACTGCAGGTAAGAAATACCCCATTGTACTAACACTGCCTGTATACCCCGTGTCACTTGAAGCAGGTGGCAGAACATAGGAAATGTCCTGTCACACAGTGAAGGATGTCAGAACCATGGGTATCCAACACTTTTTGGTTTACCCTGTAATCAGGACCCTGGATCTACGAGCACCATTAGTAGAGTCACTTTTTCAACCCAGCTCCCACACTTTTTCAGCAGAGTCTCTATCATGTGCCCAATCTATAAGGTGGCATGACAGAGGAAGACTACAGATTACATCAATGAAAAGGTGGAGATGAAAAAATGATCCAAATCAGAAGTACAGCAGTGCAGCAAGTGTCTGTAGGAGTCTCTGGATGGTTTTTATCCTCACACACAAGCCTGGTTCTGTTACACACTCTGGTTCCAAGTTTTGTGCTAATGAAAGTTATGTAGTCACTAAAAATTCTAAGTGAGCATCAGAGAGTTAGAGCTGTTATTTGAATTCAGAAGCTCATCTGTCAGGGGTTAAAATACCAGATTAAACCATGGCATATGCACTTCTGTTTCCTTGCCTTCTAGAGAAGTCCTCCATAACTATAGATAGAACAAAACTTAAATAAGAACTTCAGAATTTAGGAGCCAAATCAGAACTGAAGTTCAGAGATGTTTAGGCTCTGCAATCTTTTTTTCAGCTCTGTGTCTCAGTAGCCATGCTAATACAGAGCTGTGAAAAATACGGTGGCCACTGAATTCTCGCTGATACAAATAGAAGAATCAAGAATGTAATTCTGATTGTTGCTGCGTGGCAATATCCTAAACAGACTGTATCTACAGGATCTTACTTTTGGCAGTCATCTCTGGTTAGTATTTCAGTTAGTACAAAGCAAAACATGTACAAGCTGTGCAAAAACATGCATGAGAAATGAAATGTTTATCCAGATACTCAAAAAACACTTACTTGAGGCTTGCTTTACCTAGCAAATGAGAATTTGGTTTAGTGTTACAAGGAGCAAGAAGCCTATAATCTGACATGTAAACCTGAGAAATGACTTAATTACCAAAGAGAGGTTTTTTACCTCAGTCTGCCAGGTATTAGATTATCCTTGCTGAGATGGAGTTTGACTGGAAGGTTAGGCGTTTTCTTCCTTATGCTGCATCACTTGGCCTAGGAATATTCCCACAGGTGTATGGAATGACAGTCCTAACTAATGGGTGACTTTAACTGCACATTCTCTTAAGAGAAAGCTTGGAAAGTCACTAAGAGAGCCAGAGTGTATCTTTAGCATGCAAATGTTGCCGAGGCCTGGGATACAGCTGTTTTAGCTCTTTCTCTGACATTCATCTGCTTGATGACAGTGGACAAGTTGATCTTCCCCTCTCTCACACAGCACATACCTCACAAGGCTTTTTTAAGGCATAATACATTGCTTTGAGATTTGATTTTAGGGACATCGTTTGAATAATCTAATTTTACACTGGAAGTATTAACCAGAAGCGTGTTACCTCTCCATGGGTGGCCCTTACTTGGAATACTTTGTTTGCTGCAAGGACACCCTGTTAAGATGGAAGTGCCCCATAACGTTCCACTCATTTCAACCATAACGGAATTATGAAGACTGAAATTCTGGGAGATTTTGAAAGACAGAATGTTGTTTTCTAACTGCATGCACTTCTGAGGTTCAAGACAAAGATTTCTAAAGACATTCATCATGTTTCTCTACAATTTCCTCGCATTTCAAGGCATTTCTATGCAGAGTGCCATGATCATGATTCAGTTCCAGACATACGGTTTCTGTCACGAAGATGTAAACGCAAAAATTCCTGTAGCTCTGGAAACAAGGGCATATGGGTTAGTTTGAGTACAAGCTTTACTTGATTTTAGTCTTCTACTTTTTTTAGCTACTGGAGGCTCTTGCATTACACCTGAATTCCTAGCATAGCTAGTCTTAGACTTTCCCTGCCTCCTACCTCTACTAATCTGTCTGAAAGCCTAACTAGCAACATTTCGGTCACCTAAACTGGAGTCAACTCACCAGTTGTTTTCAGCAGTCTGTTATTTGACCAAAAAACATCCACAGAATTTCTAAAATTGGATCTCCCACAGAAGAGCTGTTAATACGTGTAAATGACAACATGCAGCTGAACTGACACTTCAGCAGGGCTGTGTCATTAATAGAATTCATGCCAAAGTATGTGAGAAAAAGATTGTGACTGGTCCTAGTTAATAGAAAAAGTCATCTTTCAACCTGACTGTGCAAAATAACAGCTTATTCTCTTAAATAGGTCTTTACAATGTGAATAGCTTTTCAAAGTGTACATAGAAAAAACTTTAAATAACCTAATGACTAATTAGGTATGCATTTGTAAGGGATGCTACACAACAGCAAATAATTACAAAAGTAGTGATCATCAGCATCATCATGGACATATAAGGAATTAACCATCAATATAAAGAGATTCATTCTGACTGGAATGAATTTAGCCAGTTTTATTGAAGGGAAAGAAAATAACTCAGTCTTTCGCAGAAGACTTTGTCAGCTAAGTGTTCTTATCACCAGTTACAGAAGGTTGGAGTCTGGACTGTTTTGTACCAAAACAAAAAATTCAAGTTTATGAGTCTATGGAACCTGTACACAGGATGTGGGACAGAAAATCTTCCACCCTGTCAGTACTGACCAGAAATAGCTCTGCACCTTTTAAACTTGAAATTTAAAAAAGATACATTTTAGACATTACTAGCATCTTATACTTGATGAATACTGTAATAACCAAAGCTATCTGAACTTTCTGGTAATGCAAAACTTTGCATTTTTCTTGGAATATAAATTCAACTGGAGGTATTAGAGCAAAAATAGTAACGCCACTGACGCTTAATAAGATTGATTTTTTTTTTTTTTTTGGGGTGGTTTTTGAAAAAAAAAATTGAATTTTGCTCACTGTTTTTCTCTTTCAGAAACCCTGATGGGGATGTCAGCCCATGGTGCTATATTGCAGAACACGAAGATGGAATATACTGGAAATACTGTGAGATTCCATCCTGCCGAAGTAAGAGCACTGTGCAATTTTTTTTATTCCTGCATCTCAGTTGAGCAGAGATGGGCAGTTACACAACAGTGGGCAGTGATTTTCAAACACAAACTAGGATAAGGCAAAACAGCTTATTTTCACAGCTAAGCTGTATTTTAAACAGGTTTTTTAGAGTTAATGACAAGCTTACTGAATTGTTCCTCCACTGCTATCCTTTTCATCTTATCTCAGAATTACTGGTTTATATTATTTACAAATAATACTGTGTGACAGGGAATCACACAAAACTTAGGAAGTACTGCTAGTTCTTTCAATCCATAGAAATATATCATTAATTTATTAAAATCTAGAGGACAAAAAAGGGAAGTTTTTCCAAGGTATATACGTGTCCATCCGTTGCAATTAGCTCGTAAAATCAATTACATTAGTTTAATGTGTAGAGAGCATCATACACAGAATTGCTGGGAGGAAACAAAAGACAATATGGGAGGACATAGGGAAAAGGTGTCTGTGTGGTGTATGGGGACTCTGGGCTAGAATTCTGGCTCTGGCAGGTGCAGATATTTAGCATTGCTGTGAAACCACAGCCTGGACTTTGATTCTTTTAAAATCAGATAATTTACAAGCGACTCACATGAAGCTTCTTTCCAGAATTTAATATTTTTAATGTATTCTATTTTTTACCGTGTCCACAATGTCATGATTTGTGTATGTTCCAAAATTTTCTTTGCTGAATCACGTTCTTTAAAATATGCCTAAATATTAAGAAGATATTCTAGTTTTGCATGTTAACAAGCAGCCATAGCTACACATTTTAGTAAGCCTAATCATTAATGTCTTCACTTGCTTTCCTAACTTCTCCTGTGCAAGTGCCCTCTGTTTCTAAGGCATAACTTAGGTCTTCACTGCTAAGCACCAGAGCAGGTGTCCCTCTGTAGGCACACATTTCATTGGAAGGAGTATATTTCTTACTTGAAGTTAAGAAAACAAAACCAGACAAGAAAAATGGATCTAAACTGATTTTTTTTTTTTTTACTTTGTTCATAGTTTTGTTGTTTTGGGTTTTTTTTATGAATGTGAATGATTCACATCTTCAGGCTAGGCAAACAAATACGTAAGTGTGACCTTAAGACAGATGCCTTTTACCTAGACTTAAATACAGATTAAGGGGTCTAATTTAAATAACACAATCATTCAACACATTGAATGATTGTTCAGAGGACATCTTACTCTTATTTTTCTAATATACCAGGCACAATTTAAGAAACTTGACCCTCCTAATTAAGAAATTTAACTTGGTCTAAAATGAAAGAATTTGCATTTTCTTTTAAGACCACAGATGTTAACAAATTATCTGGATATGGCACCAGGAAAAAAGCTGAAAGGCAAATTCTCTCCACTCCATTTGTTCTACACAAAGGATCCTTTTAAAACCAGCCTCGCTCGTTTTCTCTGTGGTGGGGAGCAGAGGATTTAAACTTGGACACTTACTTGCACAGATAATCCAGACTTACATTTACAAAATGTCCTTTTGACCAGTAGCAGCTGCTTCAAGCATTGCACTGAAACTCGATACTAGAAAAAGGAATTGCAGCAATTTAGAGCAAACTGTACATTGCAAGCCCATCCAAATCTTAATACAAACCTCATGGTTTATGAAGCTGTGTAAGTAAAAAAATCTTTTTTCTTCACCAGACTTTCTGTTTTCAGTAAGCATGATGCTAAGTCAGAGGACCATCAAAACTATCCTGTGAAGTGCACAGCACAAAACACGAGTTTTGTGATGGAGCAAGAAAGCAATTGTGTCAGAAAACCCTATCTGAAAATTTTTAGAGAATTTCTTATATAAGCTTCTTTTCCTTAATGATATTTACTACTAGAGAATTATCTGGAACATAAGTTACCTATTAACTGTGCCCACGTAATACCATGGCAGTGCCAACAACATGAAGCATCTTGATTGCCTAGAGAGATTTGCGTGCAATGAGTCATCATAACAATAATTAAGAATCTACAGTTAAGAATTTTTCATTATGGTGATGAATCCACATGATTAAAGCATGTGTCTCATTCCCTAATATTTGTACATAACACTAACTTCTTCAGTCAGAAATGTGTTCTGACTTTCTGCATACATGATGTGCAGGATTTAGCAGTGTTAGATGAAGATGGATGAGCACAATCACAGAAGACAGTGGTAGTTACTCCAGGAGGAGCTTAGTCTTCCCTTTTCTTCCTCTCTTCTTCACGTCTGCTAAGCAGACTGGAATGGACAGAAACAAAACAAAAGGCAAGAAGGCAGCTCTGGGTCCTGAGAGAACATGTGCATCTCACATGGAGAGTTCAGAACTGAGTGCTTTAGATGGTTTGTTTGCAATGTTGCAGCTATTCCTGACTTTTTTGGTCTCCTTGTTGTTAATGAGGTTAGGTTTAAGTTCAAAGGAAATAACAACCTACACTCCCAAAATGTGAAAGAAAGAAAGGTTTGCTATACCACTTAATTACATCTTCATGTTTATGACTCACGTGACTCTCCCCATAAACAGATTTCATTACTGGAATCATATTTCCAGTGTGCATGTATGTAATGTAATAAATTCGACTAAAATATCAGGGAGGTGTTAAATGGCAGAGCCAGGTAAGATACAGAGCCGTATGGAACACGAGACAAGGACAACTCAAGCAATTTGTGCATGCTACCACTGCAAAAAGCTAGGAGGCTCTTCAAAGACAGCTGGATGAGCATAGCTGGAACATGGTTTTGAGCTCAAAACTATTAATTCCATATTTTAATACAATAGAATACGTGCCTTAACGTGCAAAATGCAGAAGCTGTGGTGTTTGCCAGGACCTCATTATGTCAAATGATGCTTAAAGGAAAAATAATATGCTTGTGCAAAAGAGGTGACCTTCTAAGCCCAAGAGGACAAATGGATACAAATAGGTGAAGACAGTGTAATAGTAAAACATCACTGGTGAGCATGAGCAGTAATTGCAGAACACTGACTACCTCAGTTTTTGCCAAGTTTCTTTAGCAGGCTAAATATTAAGAGCAAAGAAGGTTAAAATACTGCTGGGGCACCAAAGAGACTAACTAGTCTTAGGATGTACGCTTGATTTAGTTACAAAATTTAAGAAGTTTTCAAATTACTCAGGTTTCTTGGCATGGAACATACTGAAGTACTAATCCTCTGGAGCCAAGGTTGAAAGGTCTCACAAATAAAGCTACTTTTTTAAAGAAAAAAAAAAAAAAAATCCAAAAAAATAGGTCTCTTAGGAAAGTGAGCTAGGTTGGATAACTAGGAGGCTTTTTCAGGGCAGTGAAATCATGCACAATTCAAAAAAGAATGAGCTCTCTCAGTTATCTGCCCAGCTGTACTCAGCTGGGGTGGGGCTGCAAATGGGGATTTCCAAAGGTATGTTAAATCAGGCTGTAACTTGAAGTCTCAGTACTTATATGAATGTTGCTGCAGGGCACATCAAAGCCATAACTCCATGCAAGTATTTATAATTGAAACTGTATTCTTAGAAAACAAAATGAATTTAGGGACAATATTTGAAGCAACGTTTTGTCATTATTTATAATAAGTTTACTGGGTACTGTAATAACCAATGACTACATAAATAAAACACTCCTGCAGGTCTCCGACCACATCGTGTCATGCAGAGCTGTGGCAGTTAGGTGGACAAAAAGAATCCTTGTCAATATGGCACAGGAATAAAACTTAATATAGAGCTAGTAACAGATTTAATTTCAAGTATGCGAATAGATACAACAAGTGGGCAAGGGATAATTTTATGCCATTAGCACAGCACTGTGTTGTACTCCACATCCTCTCTGGGGGGGTGGTCATGGCTAAATTCCAGTGCTTTGATGAAAAGTGCAAAACCAAAAAAAAAAAAAACCAGAGGACAAATTATGCACTGAAGGGGGAGAACTCTGATCGCCCTTAGTGACCAATGAGCCTTGAAACGTCATATTAATGTAAATAGATGGGTTTTTTACAGTAATATTGCTCATTTTTAATCTCTTTGTATGATACTTCAGATTCATCTCAGAATTCAAGTTTTAAATATTAGGCAATTCCCATATATAAATATATAGTCCCTCCCATAAAACTTGCCAAACTCCATCCTAAAACAGTTTAGGTCCCCTTCCTCAAATATCCTGTTTTGAAAACTTCCAGAATGTCACTGTTTGGACAATCAGACAGAAATCACAGAGTTTAATTTACATTTTCAGAATATGCATGCCAATATTAAAGAAAAAAAACCACAACCTCCCTGAACCCACTTAATGCCTTGGGTTTTTTAAATTGCCTCCGTCAGGAGAAATGAACCAAGGTATTTATCTTGTCTATTTTACTGCCGCTTACTGAAACCAGCTAGAGAGTCTCACAGGTATATTGCTGAGAAGTTATGATACTCTTTTGCCCCATCCCTCATCGCTGGGCGTGTTTGGGAAATATGGCAAGAGTTATAGAGAGCACGAGTAACAAAGAGTAACGCTCCCCAGAGCGCAAACGCAAGGCCAGAACACAGAGAGCTGCCTGGTAATGAGGCAGAGCGTGGAGCGGTCTGGGTCGGGGATGGCTGCAGGCACACCCTTAGAATGACTGTGTGTTACTCCTGCCAGTGCCAGGAAATCTGGGCTGTTACAAGGACCATGGAGAGCCACCACCTTTGACTGGCACCAGCGAGACCTCCAACAAACTCACCATCCAAACGTGCATCAGTTCCTGCCGAAGCCAGCAGTTTAAGGTGATTTCTTTGACATACATTTACTAAATGTTTTCAAAGACAAAAACGGCAACATGCCTAGAGCTCTCTGTCGTATTTCTCCTCTTCCCCATTTTTTTTTATCCTTTGGGAGGTCTAAGGTTGCACTTCCACTCCAGGAGATTGAGCCCTCTCTCTGCATCCAGAGGGATCTGCACAAATGACTAATCTATAATGCCAGGAGGAAATACGCTTGCTTACTGCAGTTGTGAGTGTCAGGGTGCCCTCCAGTCCATCTTTCTCCCTAGTCTTAAGTAGCATCCTGACAGCCCCAACAAAAATAGCCTGTGGTGGTTCCTCTGACTAATCATACTTCTCCAAAACACACATATTCTGCTGCCAGCTTTCTTGCTCAAACAACCTCCTGCTGTCACTCCTTCAAATACTGTTCCTCCTTTCCTTATGCATCTTTGTTGTCAAAGTTTGCAGGCATGGAATCAGGTTATGCTTGTTTCTGTGGAAATAATCCTGACTACTGGAGATACGGGGAGGCAGCCAGTACGGAATGCAACAGTGTTTGCTTTGGAGACCATACTCAGCCTTGCGGTGGGGATGGCAGAGTCATTCTTTTTGACAGTAAGTATTCAAGCAGGCTCAGTTTTTCCCAAAGGAGAGGCCTCACGTGTTCAGCAAATTAGGGAAAAGGCTCAAAAACAATGAGAACTGTTGCACACTGAACAGCAAAACACCTCAATTCGGTGTAAAATAAAGCTGCTTTCCATTTCTGCGTACAATTCTCCTCCATTAACAATGTGAAATAGCTCTTCCAGGAAATGATGGTTGCTCATGCTCCAGAGCTTCTCTCACTTTCCTCACAAGTGGTCCTAAGTCAGCTATCAGAAGCAGCATGTCATAGAAAGACTCTCTAAGAACTGATCTTACTAGAGAGTAGAACACTGTATGTGCATGTATGGATAAGCATTGTCAGTGCGTGGCATTTGAGTTGCTCTCTGGATTCACTGGTATTTAAGTTTGCACTGGGAATCTGGATAGTTATCAAGGAATACAACCATCTACTGGGCATGTACTTGTTTCTAATACGAAAAGTAGCAACAAATCTTTTCTTTAGACTTTGTAAAAGTATCTTTTTAAAGTTATTTGGCAAAAGTAAGGACAAATATCACTTGGGCAAGATCAAAAGACAGGATGCTTGGAAAGCACATACATATGTCCACAGAGGTGATTAAGGTATTACAGCATCATTCATACACGGAGAAACTCAGAGACCTTGGATTGTTTAGCCTTGATAAAAGAAGGGCTGGGGAGGAACCTTTTCAATTTGTAAAGCTGACTGATGGCAGAGTGTAAGGATGAAGCCATCCTCTTGTCAGTGCTATCTAGTGAATAGACAAGAGGCAGCAGGCACAAACTGGAAAATCCATTTAAACATAAGGAAAAACTTTTTATTTTTATGCTGAGGGTGACAGTGGATGAGGTTGCCCAGAGAGGCTGAACAGTCTCCATCCTTGGAGACTCAAAACACAACCAGACACTGTCTCCTGCTTTGAGCAGGAGGATTTGACTAGACAATCTTCAGGCTGCCTTTCAACTTCACCTGTTCTGTGTTATTTCAGTTCTGTACAGCTGTGAAGGAATGTCAGTAATTAAGCAGTGAGAGTTAACAGTCATTAATCCAGTTGCCTGCCTGCCTGATAGGGATGGAGCAGAAGCCCCTGAATCAGTGATTTATCTTTTATCCCACTTGTGCAGGGATGCAGGAAAGGGGACATGGTGACACACGAGGACAAGGGATAGCTGCAGTATTCCAGATGGATTCCTAGGTGTCAGAGTAATAGGACACAAGCAGAGTATTCCAAGCAAAGGCAACAAAGGCCATGCTCCCAGAGCTGGGGGGGAAGGAATGCAGCTGCACAGACAGTGCATCCTGCAGGCCCAGCAAGTCTGTACCTTCAAGTCACATTTAAGTATTAGAATCTACAGGGCGCTAAAGCTTTGCAAAATTAATGTACTACCTCTTTTTTTTTTTTTTTTTCATCTTTCTTTCCATTTTCTCCCTTAGATCATGTTTTCACAGCCCTTATTGGTGCCTGTGGAGGGAATTACACTTCTGCTACAGCTGTGATCTATTCCCCAGATTTTCCTGACACATATGGCACAGGCAAAGTCTGTTATTGGACCATACAAGTTCCAGGAGCATCTCAGATCCACTTCAGCTTTGTCCTTTTTGAAATCAAAGATGCTACAGATATGGTGGAATTGCTGGATGGTTACACCTATCATGTTCTAGCTCGCTTTAATGGCAAGAACCGGCCTCCCCACACCTTTAACATCTCTTTGGATTTTGTCATTTTGTACTTTTTCTCAGATGACATCAATCAAGCCCAGGGATTTGCTATCAGGTATAGAGGTAAGAGGTTACCTTTGCTGTTTCTACCTTTCACTGAAGCATTTAATTCACACAGATTTCTGAAGTGGCAATTAAAGAGCAAATATTTTAGCTCTAACAGGTGTTTCATCTCTCTTGTTGCCACTACTCAGTGGGTGAAAGCTTCACCAAAATTTCTCTCAGATTAAAACATTCCAGTCAGCTACATCATAAATAGCAAAATAAAGCTTTTCAAAAATTCAATTCTATACTTTCCTGTTAAAACAGAAAATTACAAAGGGAAACAAAACAAAAAAAACCCAGTAATCCATCTGCACATTGGTTCATCTTGGCTCCTTCCAACAGTCTATTCCTCTCCAGTCAAAATCATCAGGAGAAAATGTTCTGGTCCTTGAGTTGTACCTACTGTTATGATGAACAATTAGCTTCCAGAAAAATTCTGAGAACCCTAACCTGGTGAAGTACAGGCTTTTTCTGGAATCAGATATAATTTGATTATTTGAGTAAAGTAAACCAGAGAGCAGCATGTCTGTGTACAAGCACAAAATAAAGTCCAATTACACCTGTTAAGAAATTGTCATTGTAATCATACTCTCGTGTTTTCAGCTGTGAAGGACAATGTGCATCAAAACAAGATCCCAGTGAATCATACACTTTCAGAGAGGATAAATGAACAAGCAAATCTCAGCATCAATGCAGCCCGCTCATCCAAGATACTCTATGTCATCACAACCAGCCCAAGCCATCCAACCAGCTCCATGCCTGGTAATGATACAATAAAATGTGGAAACGGGAAAAACATTTTGCCAAAGCAGAATCTGGAGTCACCATTTCCTTTGCTGCCTCCTCCACGTTAGCAGTGCATCTTACTAACAGATGAGTTTTCATTTAGTCTGATTAGCACCAACTGGGATTCTCTCATTTCATTTTGAAACACTTCTCAGCCTAAGTCAGAAATAGTGTGAAGATGGTGAGTTCTTGAGAATGAAAGCACATCAAAATATTTAGGTCAGAGCAGCCTCCTTACTGAATCAGCTGCAGTGACCACTGCATGCCACAGAAAGGCACGAGTTGCTGAACAAAGAGCAAACTTGTGGAGTCTAGAGTAGCCTGAATGCTGGATGCATCCCTGGTACTCCAATTAACAAAAGCTTCATCGATAATACAAAGACTAGACAAGGTAATGGGTGTAGGGGAGGTGTCACTGAGAACTGTCGTGTCTAGAACTCACCTACAAGACATCACTTAATCCAGGAAATTACTGAGTTGTAAATAATTGAAGGCTGGAAATGCACTCTTGGTGAATATCACTGTTAGTCTCTCCTTTGTTGAACCACCCTGGGCATCTGCTTTTATGTGTCACTGAAGCTGGGCCTCGATGCCTCTGTGGGCACTGCCACAGTCCCAAAGCTTCTGCATCCCAAAGCTGAAACGCAAGGACACGAGCTGCACACACCCAAACCAGCCAGGCTGCAGGACGTGCCTAGGATAGTCTGGGACCAGGCCCAGCCTAATGCCTGACTTCCTACAGCTACACCAAAGCTCCTGGTGTTAAACTACCTCGGCAATACCAATGGAAACTGCACCCTTGGATTTGGTGCAGTTACAAAAATACTCTTCAAATCATCATATACAATCAATGCTCCGAGGAAGGGGCAGGGGGTGGAAGGGAACTTCTGCTTCCTTTCCTAGATAACTTTACTGGTATATGCTTGGAATTTTGCCAGCTTTCAGTTTTACTGGGAGGAGTTCTGCAAGGGAAAAAACCAGTTCTGACTGAAAGTTGTACAGTTTCTGCCAGTCTGCAGAAAATACCTGTAGGTTTAAGGCATCATCAAATGACAGATTTGAATAAAGCATCAGTAGGCTGTTTGTTTCTTTTGTGCAATATTCTTACTGTAAAAACTGTAAATAAATGAATGCACTGAGAGCTCCCCCTCTTCTCTTTTGCAGAGTGGACAATATACAGTCTCACAGCACTGCTCATCCTAAGTGTTACAGCCATAATAGCAAAGATACTTCTGCACATTACCATGAGGTGAGTGTGGAGCAAAACCAACCACAGAGAACCAAGATCTCAGCTCTGAACCAAACCTGGGGCACCTCTCTCCCTTCCGATAGTCAGATTGGCCACATTCAAAACCAAGTTAGTTATTACATATTTGTATCTTCATAAAAGATCCTAAATAACTCCATTTGTTAGCTTTCCAGTCTGTTAGGACAGCATTTGCTGCTAGAGTATCTCTTCTGCTCTTGATTTGACAAGATTTGTACTTTAGAAGGAAGAAGGAAAGAGGAAAATGTTATCAGACATCCAGATTTGGTGAGGAGAGGTCAAATTATGATAATACTTCGCAGGGAAAAAATTAAAACCTCTACACTCATACCAAGTAAATTTTGTGTCCTCTAGATGGACACTCACTGAAAGAAATGATGAGTGAGTTATCAGCAAATCAAAATGTTGAATATTGTATTTACATAGTACAAACACGATTAAATATACAAGGAAATTAGCTTATGTTAATAGCAACTAAAATAAAAACAACTACAGTCTGTAGAGCCCTCTTAGCTTAATGTCACTGCTGTCATTAGGGTGGCAACAGAATACCTAACTTTTCATTTGATCAAGCCAACCAAGAAACACTCCAAAAACCTACATTTTGCACAGCAGGTAGGAATAAAAAGTGTCACAGATGTAGTGGAAGCTGTGAGCACTCCCAGTGTAGAAGTACTGCAGACATATTAGTAACAGCTACCCAAGCACATTAACACAGGAGTGAATTAACTCTTGTTTCTAGGTCCCATCAGATTCCAGCTGCAGCTGAAACAGAAGATTGCAGTGATGTCACTACTGCTGGTGAGATCTGGAGTATATTTTACCAGCCCTCCACATCAATATCCATCTTCAAGAAAAAGCTTCGAAATCAACAAGACGATTGCAACCCACTAGTGGGAAACTGAAGTGTCTTTTATTTTGCAAGAATTGATCTTCTTAAAATCCAGGTGACTTGAGATTAATCTTCCTTTTTTTCCTCCCAATCTCATACCTGTTTTTCAAGAAGTCCATTTCCAAAGGCCTCTGAGTGACTTTGCCTATCTGCTGTTCTCTTGGGTATACAGTGACAACAGATTTAATTGCAGCAATAATTTTGAAATACCTGGTGCTCCTCAAGTCTTGTAGTGCTGTTAATTACTGCCTTTTAACCATTGCACTTAAAATAGATGTAGAAACTTGTAAAGTTCAAAATGTCCTGTACCCCTGCCAAAGGTAACTGAAGGGGTATCTACAGGTGGAGGATTTCTTGTGTCCCACTTGCCTGTACCACTGTATTACACCAGGCTACTTCAGTCCTTCTGTTCTCAAGGCTGAGGACAGAGGTCCTCATTTGCCTTGATGTAAACACATCTAAATGGAACTACACGGTAAAATGGGAATCAAAGACTGGAAAAACGATCAGCCTGGTTGCTCAGTGCTGTGCTCTTTCTGCATTTTCCGTTTCTGTGTCTACAAGCAGAGATGCACACATAAAAAACCAAATTCAGGAGGCCCCTAAAACAAGATTCATCTGCAAATGAACACATTTGGACTGACTAATGCTCACCAGGTCAAGGCCTGCACAAGCACTGAAGCCTTTTAAGTGACTACATCTGACTCGTCATCCACTGATGGTTATGATAATTTTGTTCATATTCACAGTGATCCTTTAAAAAACTATTCTACTCCAGCCTGACTTCCAGCATTCATCCTGGGTATAAGCTTAGGGCTTCTTAAAGGATTGTCCCAAGATACTGTAATCCACTGAATTTTTAAACAGTGAGGCTGACTAACAGATTTTTATTCTGAAGTCACATGTGTTAATCTCAGCAGCCCAAACTATTTACAAAGCTGTAGACTGCTGTCACCAGCTCACCTGTGCCAGGCTGTGCAGCTGAACACGCATGGAACAGTTACCTTGACACTTACCTGACAGAAGAAGTGTCTCCTCGCCTGCAACATTAAAACTGAACGGAATGTTTAAGGTAATTGCCTTAATTGTCAAAGAACTAACACACCAGTGGGGTTCTGATCTGTGAGCTATATTCTCTTTGATTGCAACAGACAGCATCAATGATTTCTTCTCTTTGGTAGACTGACTGTCCACAATACTCAGATTTCTCATCCCACCACCACAAGTGGGAAACAAGTGATTCCAAGGCATCAGCAGTGAGTCTTTCAGCCTCAGCAGGTTCAGACTAGCAAGGTATTTAGGAAAACCTGTCAATGCAGAAGTCAGATGAATTGACTGGCAAAGTTTACAGAGGGCAGCTCCTCAAATTCAGTTGGAGGAGGTTCACTGAGACCTATTAAACTACAGTAATTCTGGTTAAGTTTGAACATATGCCAATGGTCTGCATATACCAGATGTGCAGTAAGAGAACATCTATTAAGTGCATCCACAAAAGGTAATTAAGGAAAGTAAGAAAATTGTCACTGAGTTTAAACTCATTCTAGTATCTGCCCTTACGTTTTTTAACATATAACTCCCTCCCTTACATGAGGGCTACAGATTTCCTTGAAAAAACAGGGCATTAGTTAAGCAGTGAAATATTGTGCCTTACTTCCTACTGCACAGATCTGGTCTTTTACCTGAAACTGAATTCAGTCCAGCTCCATTTATGTACCACAGATGAGTGCTAGAGACAGCTGAACAATATCACAACGCATGCTTAAAAGAAACCAGACTTTACTAAGCCAGCAATTATGGAATTGTTTATATAAAAAATGGAATAGCATGGGAACATCTAGTACTTTCTTGCATCAGCCGCTGGAAAGAATACAGGAAAATATAATTACAGTATTAGCTAAAATGAAGACAGGACAAGTTGTAAAAAATATGCTGGTTCTCTGTTACGTGTCATTGTGTTGGACCAAGAACCATTGCCTGCTTCAGACCCAACAAAAGTTCTGAACTTGCCTTTTTATAAAAGTAAGGTTTTGCATCATGCTGTGTGGAGAGAGAGTTCACCTCAGAGACTCACAGCAGAACAAAGTAGGTTGGTTCCAAAGCATCCTTAATATGGTGCACTAATAGGAAACCAGGCAGAGACAATCACAGCGTGCTGCCAGATCCTTAGGAGCTGTCAGGAGCACACAGGGCTTATCACAAAGTGATGAAGCTTTGTTTGCCTGCCTTATCAAATGCACGTTAAACATTTTGTCAGAGAGACATTCATAAAGCAGTTAGCTAATGGTGATAAACTGAAAAAAGATCAGGAACACCCTGATCAGTGACTGATTTACACCTACTGCAGAAGGAAAAAATACAGAAGTGTTACGCTTCTCTTCCTTAGTAAGAATTTAATTTCATTGTAATATTAGAGATCTCATTACAAACAGCAACAAAGAGTGATACTACTAATGCAAAATCTAGAGAATTTAGGAAGTGAGATTTTTGCATTGCTCCCTTAGCTCCTCAACTATTTTTTAAATAAAATTGTATTTCATGGGACATTCATTGGGAACATTTATCAAATTTATGTAAAAAAGTCCCATAAAACCAGCACTTACAGCAGATTAACTGGTCATGGCAACAATAAACATGACTATGCATAAGACAGTAGACAGCACATGGATAATACGCTGATAAAAGCATACAAGAAATTATGTTCCTCCCCCACCAAATCTTTCAGATTGCCTGATTCTAGATACTTCTAGTGCTAGCAAACAGAGCAATAGATGGAAATTCATGGACAGGGTCCCTTAAATAGCACTTATTACTTTACAGGGCTGAGACCATGAAGAGCAGGTAGATCTCTGGTGTGGATTTTTTCAAAACGTGGTATGGTCACTCACACTCCTAGTACAGACAATTCAGAGTATGGTGATTTATGGCCAAGATATGTGGTATCCATTAACATAGCATGTTTTGATCTTTGCTATGAGGGTTTGGGGGAGAAAGAAGCAAAACATGTGACATGCTCAACTGTTGTAATCCCACAAAAGAAATGCCCCTACTACACAGCCAGCTGAGAGCTGGCAGCTGGAGAGCAGGGACACCTCAGGATGTTGGTGTTTACACCATTTTCTTGGACAAATTGAAAATAACTGCAGAAGAATTTGTTTGGAATTGTATCTGAATCTGACCTCCTGCCTAGCAGTCCCCTCAAGAGGCTGGACAGGCTGCAAATGTGACACTGGCTACAACATCTAAAGCAACTGTTGTGACAACCAAATCATCATGAGGAGCTGCCTCCTCATTCAGGAGCGTTTCAGCTCCTGCTCTGGCCCCCTGCTCACTCTTGTGTTGGTGTGACCAGC
This sequence comes from Callaeas wilsoni, assembly GCA_013398955.1. Lineage (NCBI taxonomy): Eukaryota > Metazoa > Chordata > Aves > Passeriformes > Callaeidae > Callaeas > Callaeas wilsoni. The sequence continues at coordinate 62,390 of VWPU01015319.1, forward strand.
TGTGTAGTGGTGCAATAAACTGATAAGGTCAAAAACCGCCATGGCTTTTTCTTCCCTGAGTTACTTTTTACAGAGCTGAGCGCTCTGATCTTGCTCACTGGGTGGCTGCACAGAGAGGTGAGCTAAGAGCTCACTGAATCCACAGCTAAGCAGCCAGTAAGCCATAGGACAAGGACAGATGGCTGCCCCAGAAGCTGGGCAGTGAGTACTTGTGCTGGAACTGCCACACAGCGATGTGTGAGCCTGCTGCCTTCCCACAGCACGCCAGTTCCAGCAGCCTGCACTGTACGTGGACCTCAGGTGGAAAGGGGCCAGCTGGACAAGTGCCTTCCCTCATTCAAAATCTACATTTAAAACTAGTTTAGTTTGTTGATGTGATTTTATATGTATTTTTATCTTAATATTGTTATGTTGTGGGAAAATAGAAACTGTGTTATGTAAAAATGTGTGATGTGTTATAGTAATATATATATTTGTATATGTATAGGAAATGCGTTATTTAATACAGCATATTATGCTTGTATCTTGCTAACATTTTATAGGAAGAAAAGATGTTAGTTTACACTCTGGGAAAAATAAATTTTCTATACACTGTAACCATAGGGAAAAAAAAAATCAAAGATACTTCTTTGGTATATATGACATTGAGAATAGGGAAACTCAGCCTCAGTTTTGTGACAGAAGAGATGCTGATAAAACAATTGCTGCAAGAAACACTTTCCTCCTTTGAATCTCATTTCTAGCCTGTAATTGTATTAGGCTGTTCATCAGATTCAGCAAATTTATGTGCATCTACTCTCTGGATGATTTTTACCATCAAACATGTAATCTGCTTTTTCAATCAAGCATTAACATAATCTTCTTTAGGATTTGTTTCTGCCAGATTTTCTACAGCCAGGACAATGCTGAGGAAGTTTATCACATTGCTCAGGCAGACAATCCAGTGGGATTGCAGAATTAAAGTCTGTGTATTCCAACCCCCCCGGCAATATTATAAATTGGAGATTTTTATGGATAGTCCTGGAAGCTGTACTGAATCTGCAGCCTGGATGACTACAGGCCAAACACATCAGCAGACACATGGCTGCCACTAAATGAGCATAAGGAGCTCTTCCACTTTCATCTTCTGCTTAATAAGCCTTCTCAGGCAGTGGGAAGGAAGAGATTTTTCTAATGCACCACTTTGCCTAAAGGAAGGGTGAACTACAAAAACAACTCCTGACAAAAACTTGTCCAGCTAGTTCTTGGTACCTTGCAGGAGTATTTCACAATCTTCCAGTGAAATACAGTTCTCTGATAGTTTCACCTGAATATTGTTCTAGAAATTTATGAACAATTCTGCTACCTTGGGAGTGAAAAACACAATTGCCTTCAGACCATACCATTTTTTCTGTAACAACACATCCCCACTACACAAACATGTCACGCCACTTATACTTTCTCAAATTTACTGAGCACCTGTGCTTTGGGATGAAATTTGGCATTGTGAACTTCAGTCTCAAGACATTTTGCTACAAATCCAAAAGCTATCACATGAACCACATAAGGCTGTCAAGAAACCAGAATAAATCAAACTTGAAATGACTCACTGCTGAAGTATGCGCTGTGTTTATAACTGTTCACCCTGCATTCAGCAAATGGTTGTAAATAATAATTATGAAAAAATAAGTACAGTGTATTGTGCAGGAGGAGTTCATTTAGGATGGCTAAAGTGTATACAAACATGGAATAAAGGAGGCAGAAACTGCTGCAGTTCACCAGCAAATTACAAGAGCACTGCCTGCTACACAGGTTAAAGGTTAAAAGAGAGTATATTTCTTGAGAATGATTACTTCTATAAAGTAAGATACTGCTCTGAGACAATTTCTGAGGTAACAGCAAACTGAAAGTTTTCAGTTTATGTGTTTTCAAACTTTTAGAAAGAACTGTAACAATTCTTTCAGTGTTTGCTTTGCGAATTGCAGCAATGTGTAATGCTGTTTCCACTTTCTTGCAAGATCCATCTTTTCTCTCATTAACTCCTCCTGGCCAAAATAATGCTACAGTTTAAGAAACCTTCAGCAACCTTTGGAGTAAACACCAGACAACCAGTGACAAATACCAAAACTGTCTCCAGCTTTTCATGTGAAGACTCAGTTCTCTTTTAGAAACACAACTGTCACGGGACCGGCCTCCCCTTACACAGGGGAGGTTACTCTGCTCTCCTTTCTTGCCATTCCGGTTGTGAGACTCTTGCACTTTGGTTCTTTCTGGGAACTGTTCCCTTCTTTTTTCTTGGTTGTTTCCTAAGCAGCAGTTTCATTCCCCATGAAAGAAACGTGTTCTTTACTCAGAAAGAGACACTTTTCTTTGAAGCATTTAAGTCACAGGAGCACGGCGCTTCCACTGCAAGATAAAATATCTGGTTTCAGGTATGCTATTGTCTCCCTGGCCAAAGAATTAGGCCAAGCTGGCTCCACAGGGTATGAACCCAGCCATCCTTTTAAGGGCATTTTTCTCTTCACACTACCCAAGGAACAACAAACGTTACCTAACAGCTGTCACAGGATTTGACAGATGCACACGATATTGCAGATAGTGTTACAGAAACACCAAGTGTTACGATAATGTGCAATCCATTAAGAATAGTCTGCTCCTGCTTGTCTTTTTTTACCATATCTAGGTCCTAAGGAGGTTTGTGGTGCCCCACAGGACTCTTGATTTTGTCACAAATTTGTTCCTTAAACATCGAACCTGAAAAATAAAAAGAACCTCTCCCCCTTTGCCAAGTATCAAAATGTTCATTTTTGGATAGAAAATACTTACATTTAGTCATTTTTAAAAAGCCACAACAAAGACTAGAGAGAGTATCACACACAGCTAAGCACCACATACAAGTTCAGCCAGCAGCCCACAGCTGCCTTTCTCAGACACAGAAGAGGGGCTCCCTGATTATTCTGTGGGACACTGAGGGCAGGGGTATGTCCTGTTCTCAGAAGCACAATCACCTGACAGTTTTCCTCAGAACAGGGAACAAGAAAAGAGAACACCAGCAGCAGTAGCAAACGGGGGGGTGGAGGGAGGGAGGAGAAAGGAGACAGATGTGACCTGTCAGCACAGGAACCAGCCAGCCACACACGGCAGGTTTTGTGCTGTTTGTAAAAACACTCCTTCCATGAACTAAATTGCAGATAAAAGACATATCTGTAGTCACTGGCAATTGCCAAGATCCTGTTCACTGAGCAAAAAAAGGGGCATGTACTTTAATTGGGAAGCACTTGCTCCTGTTGCTCTTCCATTTTTGTGCCTGCCTTCCCACACAGACCAGGCTTTCCCATCGAACCTGGGATCAGGATGGTAACTGGTCCTCGTGCTATGAAGGGTCCCCTACAAAATGATACTCTTGAACAGTCTGTCATCCCAAATGGAGTTTTCACATATGAAACCAGGAGGGTTGCAGAGAAGGAAGGCTCATTTCTTGGCTGAATGCTGAGGTGACTGAATTACAATGCATTTGAACACGGATGAGAGATGGGCAAAGTCCATGGGATTACCAGGTGAAAATCTTTGGGAGAAGGAAGAAACTGGAGAATCCTGGAAAAGACTGTGTGTGTGTTTATCACCAGATGGGCAATGAATAATACATGAAAGTAAACAATTTACACAATAACATACATAAATACACAAGTACATACACACACAGAGCCACACACCCCCAGGCTCCCCTCTCCTGGTGTCTGCATAAACAGCTCTGATCCAATTGTGCTCTCTGCTGACAAAACAAGCACCACAGTATTGATTTTCACTTCAGCAGGACCAGTGATTTCATGATCCAGGGCAAGCACCTGGATCTAGCTTGACTATTCAATCTATGATTTACCCAGTTGTGCCCACCTTTATCATGCTGCCTCAAAACAATTTTATTTCGGAACAATAAATAACTTTTACCTGAAATTACACCAGAGTTCAGTTCTCCTGCCACAAGGAAGAGGCAGGTTCCAAACATAAATGAGGATTTCTTTTAGCAGGTGTGGCACTTTCTCACGTGGCTGGAGGGTTCAGAGGCTTGTGTGACACCTACACCCAGCTGCCCCCCAAAGGAATATACATATCCACCTACCTGTTATTTAAAAAAAGGAGAAAATGTTGTTTATTAGAGTTCATCTCAGTATAGCTAGGACTATACTTTGAGGAAAACAGCTGTCTATGTCCTCTCCCCCAAAACAAGAAGGACAACTCCCACATGTATATGCAATAAAACTGTATTTTTTGTGTGGTTTTGCCTTTTTTTTCTTTTAATACAGACATTTGTACACTTTCTTACAAAACTGCAAGTAACTACACTTCTCTTAAATCATTTTTGGTCGGCAAGTACTGTAAAATCTTTGTGTGCAATTATCATGTATTTACAGGGCCTTGTGTTAGTGATTTTCAATGATTATTACAATAATGTCACACACTCTCAACATAAGACATGGCTTAAGATAAATATATTAGTAAATAAATATTCTGAGAACATATTTCCATACATGAAATGTGCTGCTATACATATACAGAATATATACAAGATGCTTTCTAGCTTTTAAAACATTTTTAAAAATGGTAATGAAGGAGAAAGAGCCCTTTGACCATATTACAAATCTTTACAGCAAATTTTATACAAAACAATTTTAAGTGCTATAAGACAATTTTAATTAAAAACATTTTAAATAGTGCCTCATGAGCCAAACACAATGACAGCTGTTTGTGTAAGTAGTAGAAAGGCATTTTGTTATAAAAACCATCTATCATGGCCAGCTAGCCTGTAAGTCTGCACTGGACATAGAGTTTTCTGTTAAATGTCAGACCCAACACAGAAAGCAGGTGTGGGTGTCTGTGGTATGGCCTGCAGAGGCTTGTACCAGCAGAGATTTCCACAATGTGTATGGGACCGGTACAGCCGGGATCACCATGAGCCAGAATATTCAACTCTCTCTTAAAAAGCACGTTGTACCACAACATGCTGAGTACAATCTATCTGAGCTGGCCTTTGCAGTGCCTCACAAACACCAAGCAGAATAACCAACTTAGCTTCTACAAGGCATTTCTTTTTTAGTGGAGGAAGGAGAGGGTAAGACTTAAAAATTTAAAAAAAAAAAACAAACCAAAAATCACAAACCTTTAGAGTTTATTCTCCCAACACATACCACTTACTTCAGTCATTCAGAGAATGAATAAGTTTTTAATAAGCTTTATACACAAAAAAGTGTTTATTGAAAATTTTCTTTTAATCTTATACCCAGATATTGCCTTGTATTAATTCTCTGAACAGCTGAATTTTGGTGCTTGTTGATTGAAAAGATGTAATGTGAATTCCTTTAGATGGAACTTTTTTCCAAACTTACTGGGTCCAATAGCAAAAGGAAATAGACAAAAGTATTTGTTATTTCTTAGAAGTTTCCTTCTTTTAAAATAGTTCATTTGGGACTACAGAGAATACAAGTTAGCTTTGCTGGGTCTCACAACCAGCCCAGTGCTGTCAAGGACATTGCTTTGGCAGAATACGAAGTGTACATCTCCATTTCATGTCTTTGAAGTATCTCCAAAGTGTCCTGAAACTTAGGACAAATCTTTTCAGAAGACTGGCACTGTGGGCATTAAATACTTAGTTTCCCTTTAGAAGAATTCCTGCTGTGAATACACCACAGGATGACACTGTGTCCTCAGGCACATGCAGCATGACAGGCAATTTAACCCATGCTATGGTAGCCTCTTACTCAGAAGCTGCTGTTTCCACAGGAAACAATTGCTATCAGAAGTGACGACATAAATTATCTCATGATAACAAACATCCCCACTAGGACAAGAACAAGAACAAAAGTATGTGCCCAGGCTAATGGGGTACAGAGAGCATTCTGTACACAAGACAAAAATGAAGCACAACCGGCTGGGCCCAAGAAACCTTTAAAACAGATCAATCTATGGAAGCTACATCAACCACAGCAAAGAAGAAAACAATGATTAAACCAAGTCCCTCACTTTCCCACGTGCACAAAAGGTGACAAGCACTGCTTCCCTTAGGCATGCTTGCAGCCTGTAAGGAAACAAGAAACCCTATGACTTGTTTCCAACATGAGCCAGCAAAGCTGCAAGCACACTGCAAGCTCTATTTTCCTGCATATGCCAGCATTCCTCACAGCCGTAACGGGCTACAGGTGCCTGAAAAACTTCCTATGGAAGGAAAAGTTCATTACCTGCAAAGGTAATACCCTTTCAAAGCACTTTGTTAGAGCATCTGCTTGAGGGAGAGGTCCCCAGCATTCTTCACTGGTCAGAAGATACAATGAGGTCCACGGTTTAAATACAGGAAGTGAGGATGAGAACAGTCTGAGCTATCAGTTTCCTTACCCCCACTCTGTTGAAACTAATCCTAATGGCAGGACACCTTCCTAGCCAAACCATCAGAGCAGCATGAAAGGGGGGAGAAGGGAAGAGGAGAAAGGAGACAGTCCAATGCTTCACCTCCCTCAAAATCACTCACATAACTTGCTGGCTGCTAGGATTTGCTACTGGGATTAGTCAGTATCTGAGCATCCATTCAGCAGCTGTATCCCTCTGGACTACTATATTTCAAGGTGCTATCTGGTTTCTAAGGCAGGTGTAGCCCTGAGCTTATCAAAGGCTGGACTCCTTCAAGTAGGAGATAACAGCATCTACACATAGCCTGGCTTATTTAACACACTGTGTTACCTCTCAGCAAGAGGTCACTTCTAGAAAGAAAATATAAATAACACTTTGTCATTAATATAGAAATGGCACTAGAGCTCAGAAATGCTCCACACCATGTCCCACATGGGCTTTGCACACAAATCAAGGCCTGAAGGCTTCAGGCAGGAGGGACAAAGGAGACAATCAAACTGATGTGAACACAGAGGAAGTAGGGGAGGGACTTCTCCACATTACCACTTTTGTGTGTTTGTCAAAGCTTAAAAAAAATTAAGTCCATGAGAAATTGGAGTCTCTGATAAGCTCCGCTTCTCCATCTGGGATCATCTGGACAGGTCTAGTCACTGATTTGGCTTCTCTCCAAGGGATGAGATCCAGCACCTGAAGGATAAAGAAAACTAAGGAACATTGCATCTAGAATATTGCATACAGTTTTGGACCCCCAGAACAAGACACTCACTGACTGGAGTTTAGCAGAGAGCCAAGATGCTCAGAGGGCTGGAGCACTTTGTGTGAAGAGGCTGAGGGATTTGGGCTGTTTGGCCTGCAGTAAAGGCATCCCTAGCAGCTTTGCAATACCTACATGGAGATGGTCCCAGTGACAGTCTTCATAGACATGCATTCTGAACAAGAGGTGAAGAAGTTAAGTTGAAGTATGAGATGTTCAGACTGGATATAAGGAAAATCTTTTGACCATACTGGCAGTCAAGCACTGGCACAGGAGTCCAGAAAGGGACAGCGCTCTGTGTCCCTGAAGGTTTGTCCAGCCTGACTGGACAAACTTGGTCTGATCTCAGAGCTGGCTCTGCTTTGAGCAGGAAGCTGGACTAGATTATGGCCTGAGGTCCCTTCCAACGTAGGGTACCTTGTGATTCTATGAATACCCTTTAAAATAACCTGGCAAGGCAGGTAAGAAATATCCCCCTCTTTCTGTGAGTGGTTATTTTTTCCCCCTTGTCTATGTTCACAGCAGAGACTTTCCCACATACTCTTCTATGGCAATTCCAAGATTTTCACTTTTTAAAAAAAAACAACCCTTCAGCTTGTCTGTTGTCTCTCAAAGTGGCCTTGCCTACTTAGGCAACTCACCACAGCTGCCATGACTAGCAGTGTCCCTTGCTGTGAGAACTCTCATGGGGGCCCCTCCCCAGAAAGGACAAACATGAAAGCTTTTATAGGGTTAATAAGTAAACTATCATCTTCTCCTCTCGCTATGACCAAATGAGCACAGGTAAACAGAGAGTAATACTTTGGGGCAAATGGTTAGTCAATAATCTGCTCTTATGCAAAGGATGGAGTAACCTTTATGGCTGCAGGTACCTAGGAAGCCAGCAGCATTTCATAGACTAAGGCAGAAAGGTAGCAAGTAAACAGAAAAAGCACATATATTACCTGTGGCCTTTGTGGTCATCATAAGCTTCTGGGAGTTCAGAGTGGGACTGGGAAAGGGCATTCCAGTTTCCTCCTCCTGAGAGTAGTTCTGCCGCAGGAATGATGTTCCCTCATAGCACACCTCCCTCTCGACCTCTCCAATACCTTGACAGTGCAGGTAAGTGTCTAGCTCAGGTGTTCCATCCCAGGAGCCACAGCCTCCTATGTGGATCCCTTGGTGCTCTGTCGGTAGAATCAGCTCACAGTCTCTGTCTTCAGGAATTATGGGAATGCGTTGACCCAGATCACATACACCCTTACAGCAGTTTGGCAAGGTGTCATCAGGAAGCGTGTACTGCACATTCACTGCATAGTCTTCTGTATAGCAGCCACCACCTCCACTGCCACTGTTGCTACTACAGGCTACCTGCTTCTCTTCATAGAAGCAGCAGGGCAACCCCTCATATTTTACCCCATCTGTCCTATGTAAGTGGTCTGAGTTAATACTGTACAAGCCTGGGGTGTTCCCTGACTGTGGTTCAATTCCTTGGCCACATGTCCCCCACAGCGGAGAGCTAAGGAAGAGTGCACTACAGTCAGCTGTCCCATTGCTAGGCTCCAGGGCAGAGTGCTGGAATTCAAAGCAGCACGCGCATGCCTGCTCCGAAATCGACCCTGCTATCTCTGGATTCTTCCAGTTCCTTTTAACATCCAAGGCAGCACCAGGAGTGGCCTCAGGTCCTCCCTCTGAGGTAGTGCCATTTGGATCCCTGTGCTCTAGTGAGGAATTACTGCTATAGTTCATATCCATGCTGCAATTAGACAGTTGGTCCCCTGAGGAAGAAGCTGGCACAGGCCGGCAGTCAGCACCCACCACACCGTGACCGTGAGCTGGAAGCTCGTCCTGGTGGGGGCCCTCCAAGAGAACAATTGCACCCCGGTTTGCACCACCAACCTCACCCACTCGGCAAGGGCTCCTGCTGCGGTAAACGTACGGGTCATAGTCACTGCTCAAAGAACTGCGGAAAGTGGAGCAGCTCCCGTAAACCCCCTGGTTACTGACCTCGGTGCAGTCAACCATGGAATCACTGGAGGAGCAGTGGCACTGACCAGAACTGCTGCTGCTGCTGTCACTCCCAGGGCAGTCAGCCAAATAGCCACTGCACACTGAACGATGACCATGATAGCAGCTAAAGCTGGAGGTACTGCCACTCTCCAAGCGGGATGAGGGCATTACATGTACCACAGGAGGGAAAAGCATGCTGCTACCAGGCTGAAAGGCACGGGAAGGACCCTTTGAGGAAATGCCAGCTGGAAGCTGTCCATCTTGCTCAGGGTAACTAAGGCCTTGGAAGTAGTAGTGCTGATACATGGTCTCGTATCGGGAAAAGCACGCTGCTTTGGAAAAGTTGCGTCCACCAAACTTGGGTCTTCGGAAGTTGTGAGCTGGAGAGTAAGCCCTATGCTCCAGGCTACAGTGATGTGTGTTTAAAGCATGGTCCAAATGAATAGGCTGGTAACTGCGAATATAGGCTGGGGACGGGGCTTGGTAGAGGCTCTGTTCACCGTGTCGCTCGACTGTCAGCAAGGTGATGGGGTTTCCGTGAGGGTCCATGCTTGTCCGAGTGGGATACGCTGTTATCTGGTTTGCTCTGTGCACTCGGCCCGGGTAGTGGACAGGCAGAATCACCCTCTGCTGCCGGCTGCGTGCTGGGTTGATGGATTCCAGGCAGATTGGAGCTGCATTCCCCTTCTTCTGTTCTGAATGAGAGAAATAAGAATGGAGAAGTAGAACTAGTAGGGAATAGACCTTATGCAAGAAAGAAGGATATTTTGTTTTCCATGTCATTATATTATGCACCAATTTTTTACACAAAAGGAAATAAAAAACCAGAAGTCAAAAGCAGCTGTCTGGAAGTGTTTGAAACACTCAAAATGTATTTGCTTAAAAAGCAAAAGAAGTGAATTTATTTCAGATACTCTTCTCATTTATACAAAATCCGTTGCTTACATCTTGCAGAGGCTGAGAGAGGCTGGAAGTCATTGCTCTAATTTTACTTTACACATTTTTACATAAATGTGCAACGACAGAAAACCTTCTTAAGACAGAGGAAATGAAAGCAGGAAGAGGGCAAGTAAGGGAAACCACATTCCGAGTCACAACACCATGGAAAAGTAAAAGCCCATACACTGTTTTCTTTTAAATTCCCAAGGGAAAACATACCCCTCTTCTCCATGTGTCCTTGCACTCAGGGCTGCACAACACTGCCCTCAGCTGGGCATCATCCCCGCCCCAAGATTACGCCAGGGGCACTCGGCTGTTCTCAAAGAGTTAGGTGCTAACGGTATTTCTAGGGCTGTGCTACAGTAAGCACTGAGAGCTCCATGGAGACTCACAAACAGGCACATTTTTTATTTCATCTTGTAAGCTGTCTGAAAGGAACCCCACAGCAGAGCACCCACGCTGCAGCACTTACCTATGATGTTATGGCGGCAGTGAGGGCAGGTGTGATGCTGCAGCAGCCAAGGATCCACACACTTCTTGTGGAATCGGTGAGTGCAAGGAATGACACGCAGTTCCTACAGGAACAGATCAAGGAACATGAAAAAGTGCTTCTTCCCAACAAGTGACTTTTTCACAGCTTGTTCCTAGTTTTTTCAACCTGGCTACTAAATGGAGCAACTCCTAGTCCTGAAGTGCTAAGAAGGAAAACATGGCATCAAGACAGCCAAGAGCACAACAGCTGTCTCTAAAAGAACAGTCTGCAGGCACCTTAGAACTCCATGCAGATATAGGACATTTCTTTAGGACACTTTTTGTAGTATGTCCCTATGACCCAACACCTTTAAGAAGGCCATCACTAAAGTTTTCCTTATTAAATGAACTTTAAAAAAAGAATAAAAAAAATCAAGAATTATGATGTACCTTTCTTACAATTATTCACAATGCAAAACACTCAGGGAAAAGCAAAACCAACACAGTGTATATGATTCCCTTGCCCAGGACTCTCATCCTTCAGCTATGATCTGTTTACAGGATTTCCTGAGCCTGATGGATATCTACCACTTCAGAAACGTGCAATGAATCTTTCTTCCAAATACTGCTCATGTCTCTCCATGAGCTTAGGTTTTCAATTTCTAATGTGCTTTAGCAAGAAGTTCCACAGGGCTACTACCTCCTGGTGGAGAAACACCACATGACTTCATATTCCCTCTGTCCCCAAGTAATCCAGGTCTAGAGTCCTTGCCCACTCAAAAGTTTATTTTTTTTTACAGAAACTATTCAAAATATTTGATCATTTTGTGACTACCCTTTTCTGAAGCACCTTCACTTCCATTCTGTATCTTTTGTGAAGTGAGGTCAGAACAGTACTCAAAGTGAGAACATGACTAAACTTACACTGTGGTCTAATCATGCTTTTTGTTCAGTTCTCTAGATGTTCCCATCTCATTTCTAGTATCTGATTTGCCTTTTTATCTGCCACAAAGCACCAATTTGCTTTCACAAAGCTACCTAAAGCATCAAGATCTTGTTCCTGAATAGCAATGCTCAGCTCCCAACCCATCCCTGATATATGTGAAGCTCTTCCCTATGTCTATCACTTCACGCTGAAGTTCATGCCTGAATTTCCTCTCCAGTCAGTTTTGTACAGCCCTTCTGAAGTCCTTGTCTACCATCATCCTTGCTACTCTGAATAATTTCCCATCAATTAACTTCATTAACTTTCTATTTGCACCTTGCAGCACTCAAATATGCATCTGGTATTTTCTATTGCCTTAAAAATTATGACTCTTTTATGAATCACTTCAAAATAAAATGTCCTCACATAATCTTTCTAATGGAAGTTTATAGCTGTGAATATTGACTGCCTGTATTTTATTTTAAGGAGCTCATTTTCTATTTCACCCTTGCATTGCTTCCTCCGAGTACAACTGTCATGGACAGCAAGCCTCGACATCAATACACTGGTGGTAACTGAGGAGTCAAAAAGCTGTTCCTGAACCTTTGGGCATCTCCTCTGTCTCCTCCTCTGTTTTCCCAGCAGTGCTGTGTACTTGACATTTTCAAAACAGGGTGCCATCAAATCTTGAAAACCAAAACCCTAAGGGTATCCCTTACCTCCAACAGCTTGCACGCATCAGCACCTTGGTGCGTGACTTGTCAAAAATACCCAGAGAACTAACTGCTGAGGCAACCCTGACTTCTTTGTGACTTGTTCTTCAGAAATGCAAGAACACTGGAGGCAGCAACTTGCAAATGGGACCCCTCAGCTCTCACTGTGCAGCATGGGTAATGTGGAGCTGCAGGATGCAGCCGAGGCTGAGTTGGCTGCTCGGTGTGATCACACTGACAAGCGGCACCGCCTCAGCACACAATGTACCCAACAGCCAGCCATGTACCACAGTGCTAAAACCGCCTACATTCCCAGCCCGTGGTGAAGAAACCTTTCATCCTTTACCTCCCCATCAATGTACTTCTCCAAGCAGATGGCACAGTCAGAGGTGGAGCTGCTACTGAGTGTATCCAGTGCTCCACAGTTACTTTCTCGGTGTCCCTTACTTTTGGACTTAAACTTCCTGGTCTCCATTTTCTCCAGTGCTTGCACTGCAAGCCTGTTCATGGAATTCTACATGAGAAAAAAGAAAAAAAAAAAGAAAAGAAAAAAGGAAAAAAAAAAGCCAATGCTGCTGTGTAAGGGACCAGAGTGTAGTAGCAGAGAAACACCACCATAACATATCTTACAGATCATGTCAGGCCCAAATGATGTATAATTTCTTAAATTAAACAGAGAGAAGGCTAATTAGAATTCAGATCAGAAGCCTCATGAAAAGAATGTATGCCACATGCAGAAGTGAGAATGATAAACTGCTCTGAATTATAACTGGGTGAAGGTGCTGACAAATAGGATACACTGCAGTTGCTCAAATGATAGGCAGCAACGATTTGAGCCACCACACAGAACTTGGCCAGGAACTTTTTAAAATGTCAGTATTGATTGTAATGCCCCAATATGCTGCTGCCACCATATTACCTGGAGTTACCTGGAGCAATAGTAGAGAAAGGGATTAAAATGAAATGTTATAAATTAGCTGTATCATTTCCTCCAGGACAAACTCAAAGTATGTCACCTGGAACTTCTCCTAACCAAACTTTTTACCTTGAAAACCTGCCCCATTTCAATAGGTGTTATCCTATTGAAAAGATCTGTGATTTATTTTCAATCCTCTCCACAATACAGCAGGAAGAGACTGGACTTATTTAGAAGTATACCAGTGCTACAGATAACCTGTGAGCAACCAGAAATATTCTTTCTTCACAATGGCTAAGTGGACTGCTTCTGTACTGCTTTCATTTCAGGATTTAACTGAATGAACATCATGGGTCCATGTAAATCTCCTATAAAGACATTTCCAAGTTCTTCCAAAGGCCTACATGCATAGAAAAAACCACAGAGCCACCAAGATGGCTATCACACGTCAGCATCCTGCATTTCCAAAAGTTGTGAGCACATTTTAGGAGAAAGTAAGAGAAGCCAGCTTTCAGCATTCGGTGAACATCCCATTACTGCTCTTACCTGACTACGTCGCTGTTTCAGTTTGATCTTGACAAGAAGAATGAGGCAAACAAGAGACACAACCACAAAGAAGGCCAGGAAAATTCCCATATCAAAGTACTCGGTGGGTTGCTTAAAAATTAAAACAGAAGTATTATTTTTCCTTACTTTAGATCACACTCAAATCTGTTGTTTCTTTCTCTTTTAATTTCTCAGGGGCCATTGCCGAACGCACATGGTTGGAATGGCAGAAGTCAAAGTACACACTGTCCTGTTCATTAACTGGGATGCTATGACACAAAACATGGGTTTCATGTGCCACTGCAGGTGAACAGAATACAGAGAGAATTCCAATCATGAGATGTGAAACTTACAGTCTCTGAACTGCAAAATCCAGGGTTTTTTAACCTGAGTGAATCACACCAACACAAATTTTTACAGCTTATTGGCTTGCTCATGCATGTAAGTGACTGAAAATCAACATTGGAATTTTCAAAAAATCGTCCACTTCTCAAAAACATTTCCTAACAGAAGGATTCCATTTAAAAAAAAAAAACAAACCAAAGTGGTAGCTGGGACATGGGTGACCTCTAGCTTTGCTCTTCTTCAGTAAACCATATGTAGACAGTGTTAGGAAAAAAAAGACCAGAAAAACTATTTTATATTACAATTACAAATATCAGATAATCTCATAATTAATCCGATAATCTCATAATTAATCCATGTTTAAAATACTACACAGAATTATTAGTTAACATACAGCAAACCACTTTACAAAACTGAACCACCAGGAGCGTGCAGTAACTAAGTTACTTAATCAAGAAAGAGGAAAACTTCTACTGTGTGAATTTTTTAGCCATTTCTATACTCAAAAGTATCCTTCTGAAAGACAGCAGATGCCACACTGTGGACTCTATACTTACACCAGGTGCAGTTACTCAGTTTATTCTGGGTCAACAGAATTTCACATGTATTAATGCACATAAGGAGCATCAAAACATCTTCACCCTCAGTGTAGGGAGCAAGCCCTGCCTGCAGAAGCAACAGCACTGTGATACCCAGAGAAAGGATCTGAAAGTCTCACCCGTGGGGGCCGATGCTGAATCCTGGCTCGTGCCACCTTCTGCTTGTTAACTATGTTCATTAGCTTGACAGCATCAGCACCTTTCACATACACCACTGGTCTCTTCAGAGGGTCCTCTGAGCCCTGGTTCAGCTAGAACAAAAGAAAAACAATCTGCTCAAAAGGCATGTTTCAGGAAAACCACCTTTCCTCTGGACAGTGCAGACAATGGTAAAGGAATATGAACATGGAATTGATTTCAAGCACCGCCTGTTCTCTTCTAGCACAGCACCTTAGTTAAGTATTCCACAGAATTAAACCTGAATTAAACTTTTGACTTATGCTGCCTTTTTTTTTTAATGGACCAAAACTAAGAATAAGCAAATGCTATTTCTGAACAGCAGTTTTAACTTAGCTGCATCATGTACCCATGAATATATTAATACCATGTTAAACGTCACAATGAAGAAGAATAAAAATCTGCACATTCCAAAATAATTGTCCCTGCTACATTTTATCAGTCTTTCAATTTCAACATTATTCACATAGAAATTTCTTCAGTTTTCTGAAGAATCTCATATCAGAGTCCTGTCTTTCAGACTCTTTCTACCTAGCCAGTCTAAATTAGTCATTTCTGCTGTTTAACTTGACAAACTCATTCAAAAATCACTTGAGTTCTAGCAACGATGAGACCTATTGATTGCAAGATGGGGGGCCTCAAAGACTAAACCATATGATTAGACCACATAATTCACCCTGGAACTTCCTTCCAGGTCCAGCTGTGTTTTGTCAAAAAGGTCAAATCATAGAACCAGAGAATAATGTGTGTGGGAAGGCATGTCATGAGCCCAGCCTCCTGGTCAAGGCAGGGTCAACTATGACATCAAACCAGGCTGCTCACGGCTTTATCCAGTCAGACGCTGAAAACCTCCAAGAGTGGAGAATGTGCACCTTCTCTGGACAACAAATCCAGAACAACAATCTGCTAAATGATATACCACAGAGGGTAATAACTAGACAAGAGAATTGTTCTGTTGCAAAATGGCACCAACATGATAAATTCATATAGCTTATTCTGACTCAGAGGAAAAATACTGGTATAGAGGCTGGCTGATACAAAACAAGCAATGCACTGACAAGCAGATGGAAATGGTACAGGGGTAAGGAATGAAATGACAGGAATGTGAGCAAATAGAACAAGAGTATCTTATGGCTGAGATTAACATATCTGCATTGTTGATAGCTACCTGTTAGCTCTGGCTAAACCACGTAGAAATTACCAGCTGACTGGTCTATCATCCTGATTAAGGGATGATGACTCTACTTACGCTGACCAGACAATGATAACAGACTTCATTCAGACTTTTTAAAACTGACTCTTCCTGGTTTTTGTCGGATTTTCTGAGAACACTGATCAAACTACTTTTAAGGCAGGTGTCCTGTGATGAGCTAAAAACCAGCTGAGGTATCCAGGGATACTATGTGTCTACAAGCCTTGCTGGCCTAGGGCCAAATCCAATCACTGTCCTTCCATTCCCAGACACATCCTCTCTCTCATGATTTCTTGTCTAAGAGAGAATTCACCCAATTCCCCAGTCATTTTTGCACTGTCAGACTCTTGCTAAACATGACGCTCTGGGTGCTGTCACTCCTCTTCAAATATGCAAAAGTAAAACTAAGAAACAAGTCAGACTTCAGAGAGTGTTTCTAAAAATAAAAGTTTCATTCTTAATTTACAGCAGAAGATAGTCAGATCAATGGGAATAAACCCCATTTAGGCAAAGTCCTTTCATTTGGCATCTATCAAATTATCTGAGGATGATTCTTCTGGTCAGGCCTGCCTCCAATTTCTGTTCACTGACTGGCAGGAAGGATTGCCTTTCATAATACTCCACTCCTCCCTTTCAAAGCAATCTCCTTTATTTGTTCTAGTGCTTGGTAATGAGCATACCTGAGAAAACTTCCTAAACAGCTCCCCTCAGTGTCTTAGGATATTTCCATTTGAACCAAAGATACTCCAGATTAACTCATGTCAGTTTTTTCTCCACTGTTATCTGTCATTGTTTTCCACAATTCCATTATGAGTGTCAAAATGGTACTTATTTTAAAGACAAATTACGTAGCACCCCTGATGTCAAGGGTTCTGAAGACTTAAGACGAGAATCAAAATCCATTAAACACAAGCGTCCAGAGCAGCATCAGAACAGAGCCAATCCAGTAGAGTATGAAATCCACATCCAGTCATTTCTCTCCAGCTTGCCAGTGTTTGCACAGGCTACTGCTCTTTCATCTAACAGACCCCACTTTGTCAGCTACTGCTCTAAGCCACTAACCTTCTTCCATTTTATTGGTACACCCAAAATATTCAAACACCCACTAGACTAGTTTCCCAGCTCCTAGGAACAGATGCACGCAGTTTATTATTTATAATCAAGCAAGGAAAGCTGTTGGTTAGAGAGAAAAGAGCAAGAGACAGTAACTCAGCTTCCCAAGTCCAGAGCAGGGTGGCTGAAAGCAACCAGAAGCTGTTACACAGAGTTAAAAAATGGAAAAAGACAGATCACATCATTGTGCAGATATTTTTCCTGTGTAGAAAAGGGGAAAAAAATATCCCTGTGAATGTTTTCAAGATGAAGGCTGCAACTTTGATGCACCTGCAGACCACAGTACTCAAAGCATCCATTGCACCGGGTCTTCTGCACGCCTTTGTCCAAGAGATACGCATTTCAGAATTAAAGCCAGCTTTTTTAAAGTAAACATTGATGATCTCTCTTTTCCCAAGAAATACAGGCTGCACTTAAAAACCTTCAGCTCCACTTGTTTCTGCTGTAACAGAAACAGCAGTTTTGTTTCAAGACAAAACAGAACTAAACCAAATGAAGACTATTTTTGTGCTTATGTTTTTTTCACTGAAGTAACTCAGAACTGGCTGAAGTATGTTTAAGTCTTTCATAAGGCTATTACTTCACCCACTTCAAATAAAAAGATGGAAGTTATAACAAGACTCGGAAAAAGAAGAAAAACCCTGCTTGTCCATAAAATACATAGGCAGAAATCACCAGCTGTAAATGAGAAAGAAATGGTTATAAGTTTTAAAAAGAAACTTGTTTAGAATCAGGTTTGAAACTCGTTTCACAATCTCAAAAATAGCAGCTGTTCAACAGCGCTATTGATCACAGGCTGGATAGGGCCAAACATCCTGTGTTTTGTACACAGAGCTGTGCAAAGAAAAACTCCTTGATTAGATAACGGGCCACAAAAAAATTCGCCTCCATCCTCTTTCAAAACCTTAATCCAGACCTGGATTCTGGATTCTAGCAAAAGCTAGAAGAAAAATCTACCTCCCCGAAGTTTTCCCTTTCTACCAGGTTCCCGACACCTACGTTGCTTCCTGCCTGACATTGCTTCGTACCTGATCAATGGCATCTGGGTTTTCAGAAACATCAAAGATGACCGCTGTGGCTCCTCGCTGTACTGCTCGTTTTGCCTGTAATAAGAAAGACAGCATCCTCAGTCCCACCCCAAAAGATAACTTCTTAACTCAAAAATTACTCCCTCTCCTCATCTTCAGATAGAAAACTTAACATTTTGTGTTTCTGTGTAGTTAAAACAAATGACAGAACAATTACAAACACAGGAGTTCCTGAACCAGCATGGAACATAGTTAAACTTCACTAAAGCTTTTGCAGTCCCTCTGCTCCTTCCTTCTCAAACTCCTCTTTCAATAACCTTTTAAAGGAATTCAAATGAGATTTAGACCTTCTAAAGACTTTAAACACAAGAATTTTTTTTTTAAATTATGTTCTTTTCCCTCCATGTTACTTGGAAGTGCCATTAAAAACAATCTTCCCTATGACTTGAGGTGAAAACAAGCTCACTAGTGTAGAAAATTATGGTGGACCAGGTTCTTTATACCTTTTCAGTGTCATTCTCACAAACTAGCATATCAGAATCTTTGCAAAATGTGGCTTAGAGAATACTGCTTTTTCTGACCATCAGAGGTCAGAACTGTTGCATATGCTTCTTATGCTGATAAGATCAGACCTATGCAAGTGCACAGCTTTTCATCAAATACAGTCCAAACCTGGAGTTACCAACTGCACAGAAAAGGTATTAGAAGGTATTAAAATCCTCTGGGATAGAGAAAACAGTATTTTAACCAGCGAGGCTAACGCAGGGTTTTTTAACCTGTTTCAGCCACTGTGCCTCTGTATGTACTGTTCAAATGTTGCTCAATGGCTCCACAAAGCAGACATTCCCAGCAACTTTTCAAAATCCTACTGCCTGTACGGACGCAGAATGTAAGAAGCTATTTCTCCAAGCAATGATAGCTATCACCATCACAGTACTAAACAAAAAGGCACTGGCCCTCCACAGGGACTAGCAGAACCTGAATTTATACTGAGATATAAGAGAAACCAATAAAAGTGATAAATTATGAAATATTACTCAGCGTTTTCCAGGGAAAGTGTTGGCCAATACAGAGAAGTCGATTTGAATACATACAGGTCACTTTCTTTGCTCTATTCTCATATTTAGTTTTTATTTTAAATCAACAAGGCCCATCAGACAGCACATGAGGGAAACCAACTCCCAAACAGGAGCTTTTTCTCAGCCCACCAGGTATTTGTCCCTTTGAAGTCAGCGCACCTGGTTAATGACTAAGAACTGCTGGGGAGGAAGAGTTAAAAGGAATCCACCACCCATTTCTCCGCTGCAGCAGCCCCGAGGTGAGGGCTCATCCAGGTTTCCCCAGGAGGCACCCCTGACAGACACGGACTGCTTATAGAACTGTTCAGGCTATTTAGATTGCTTTTTCAGGATGATCAGTCAACAAGCAAGGCCCCTTGATCTCTGAAGAGATTCTTAAAAGAGATTTTGCAGATCAGCGCTGATAAAAACTCCTTAATTGCGTGAATACACCGAACGAGCAGCAAGTTTCCACCACCAGATGTTAAGAGATGAAAAGCACCGAGTCAAAAAATCGTGCTGCAGAGGATAACAGCACACAGGGGTGACCCGTCTGGCCGTCCCCTCAGCCGCGGCGGTGGTTTCACTGCGGCCAAGCGGCTCCGGCCGCCGCAGCCCCCGCTCGTCCCGCCCGCCGCACCCGCGGCTCTGAGGGCCCGTCGCGGCCCGCACAGCGCCCCCCTGTGGCCGCCGCG
>VWPU01015323.1:0-23041 GCA_013398955.1 Callaeas wilsoni
CTGCTCTGCCCGCCGCTCCCCGCAGTGGGCGGGCGGGGAGGGGCCGCGGGGCACGCAGGGCCGCTCCCGCCCCCAGCCTGCTTTCCCCCTTTCCGAGTGCCCGCGGAACGAGCCGTCCCGTGCGCCTGCTTTAGGATGTCCCCGCTGGACGAACTGCCCAGATTATCCCGCTGATGTAACGATCTACCGCTCGCTTTACCTCCTCCAGCCCGCCACCTTCCCCAGCAGCCGAGTTCTTCGTCCACTCGCCGCGGGCATCGGTGCGCAGGTGATGTCCCGCAGCCTGTCACACGTCAAACAGGCTCTCCCAGCACTCCGGTGTCCCCTGAAAACATTTTATTGCTGCTTTCTAGACAGATACATATTCTAAAATGCCAGTTTTGCTCTCAGCTTGTACTTGAGCACTGTCACTGACCTGAAGTCACATCTTTGGTCACAATTAATCAGCTCCCTTACACCTCCCAATTTATAAAGGTAAAAAAATTCTTGGTGAAATGTAGCTTGACTAAAGAATGTTTCTGGTGATAACCAGAAAGAAATATAATCCAACATTTATTTGCCTGTTTAGATTTTTTGAGTAAAACTAAAAACTCAATAAAACTAAATTTCACCGTGTTATGACTACATAAATCAGGGATGTTGTAGGAAAAGTTACTAGATTATGCAATTCCTCTTCAAAACAGATCAGTGCTTTCAAGAATAAAGTCAAACACAATATAAAATGGGAATTGGCTGTGTTTATGTACTGCATGAATCATTTACGATTAAGAATCATTCTGAGATTCAAGAAAAGCAAAATAATAAAAGATACTCCATATTAGTCACATTGCTCAAATTTCATGAGACCGAATAATGTTTACATTTCTTATAAAACAGTGCATTTCCCTTATGTGTGCCACCCAAGATTGCGAAAAAGTTCATAGACACAAAATTGCGCCTTCCTGTAAGCCTTTTAGAGAAACTGGTTGCCTTTTGGGGGCATTGGCAGTCCAGGATCAAGTAGGAAGCTTACAGGAAACTCAGAATGAAAAATCCAAGTGCTCTACTATTACCAACAGAGAGTGACCTTCTTCATTTCATCCTGCAAGCAATTAAGGAGATACAAATCATCAGCTTCACACATTAATATATTCTCTCCATTTATGCCTCACATTGAAGTGTCTGCATAAAAGCACCCTCCTATATGGGATGTTATCTTCAGTGCTCTTGTGGGCGCTCTTTTTTGGTCTCAAAATAGAAAATTTGTGAGGTCTGTGGATGTGTACAGAGCAAAGGGCAATAAAGAATGGAATGGGATGGGAAGAACCCATAATTTTGTCACAAATATTTACATGGCATCAAGATAAAAGGATTTTTTCCAAGAGTTTCCTACCTAGTAGGATACTACAAGGCATCTACAATTAGTATTTTATCAAATTTTGATCAAACCAATTTGTGAGAGCGTTTTAATGAGTTCTGTTTTCTACATCCACTAGGATTTCCCTCTGTAAAACCATACCAGGAACAGTACTGTAGTTTGCAAGGTCTTTCATTTCTGCATCAGAAGTTCAACAGATAAGTGATTTAAACACACATGGTTTTAACAGACTGAAGATGAGCCTCATTCATGATTTCAAATGCAGAATTCAACCTACATTATCCTAATCAGCACATAGACAGGAATCTGGGAGATTGCATAAGGGGTTTTTTAGAAAAAATAGAGACTTTACACCATTGTTTGTTAAAAAAATAAAAGGATGCTTTTGTATAGTTCACTGCCCTATGGTAATTGTAGACAAATACATGAGACTCTCTAATCCTATTACCAACTCTGCAAATCAGTGGGAATTTGAATTGGTGCCCTGCATATTATATAGTCAGAATCCTTCTGGCTTCAGCCCATCTCCAGAAATCCTGACCGCGGTGGCTTTGCAGTACAAACTCCTCAGGTCTTCTCCTTCACAAGTTTGTTGAGATCTAGAATATAATAAACTTTACACATCATTTGCTTCCTTTTCCTGACTGTCGAACAGCACTCTCTGAGGTCCCATCAGGGTTCTCTGAATGTTCCAAACCATTCTCCCATTTACAAAACCTCCTTTTATTTCTGTTACCTCTAAATTTGGATTTGACAAGATGCACCAGCTCTTGCATTAAAGCAAGAATTTTTTTTTTTTTTGTCCTGCCTTGAATTACTTGTGTGCATCTTTTATTACAGCAACTTGATGTTTGCCTCTTTTTTCTCTGTAAAATCCAGGACTTACAACCCTCAGGGTACACCTACATCCGTGAGAATAAATCTCCTGCCCAGGCGCACAGGCTGCACAGATCCTTGCAAGCCTGGAGTGCAGGTGAGCATTGTTTCCAGAGATCTCACATGACCACAGATATCTCCTGGTCACGCACAGCATCAGGCTAAACCAGCCTGCTGGTTACTGAGGTTCACCTGTGTGACCAGGTGAGGGCAAGGCCAAGACAAAATCATAATCTCTGCCAGTGTTATGAACTCATGGTTGGAAATTACTGAATTGTAACAGTCTGTAACTTAGCGATTTATATATAAACATACTTTTTTGCAGAAACACCATGACGAGCATTTGATGCAGAATTTGCAGTTTACAAATTAGAATTCCTCTGAAATAAGAGCAGGAAACATTCTGAGGAAAATCTTGCCTTAACCTTATGGGGCTGCAGTGTCAATATTGAGGCAGGAGAGAAGAACAAGACATTCTTCCTGGTTTGCATATACCTTGTAGCTGAAGAGCAGGATGGCTTAGGGAAAAGTGGGACAATCAACTTTGCTTTTGATCAAAAGGCAAACATGCCTGAAGCAGTGAGTGCTCTTGACTGCCACATACTCAATAGCTGGGTTTCCAGGAGAAGAAAGGGGCTGGAAGTCCCCTAGGATCTTTTACTATAAATAACTGTAAATATATAACCAGAACAGAATTAATTGACCCCTCTGGAGCAAGATGTTGTATATGTCACCAGGTGCACCTGACAGACGTTCCTCTCAAGCACAAGTTTAAACTTTCAGGAACTCTGCTGCATATCCAGACAAAGGAAGCTCTTCCTACGCTATTTACTCCCCACTTAGGATTCTACAAGTGTCTTGGCAAGCAGCTCTGCAGGATGCAGCCCAGAGTGACACAACAGCCCCCGTGCAATTTGAGATGGTTTGTACATTGTCACTTTTTATAACAACACTTGTAGCTCCATATTCTCAAATGCAAGTACAAGTGATAATCCTTTCCTGTATAATTTTGCAAATGAAACCTAAATTATTCAGAAGTACAGCTGCTGTTGTCTAATCCCTGCTAGTTCTTTATGCAGCTTTCTCTCTGTAAGTCACAAATTTTTCTTGGAATCTAGCGCTGAAATGAGTGCAAGAAACACCTTCTGTCATGCTAAAAGCAGAATTCTTCCTCCAAAAGGGAAAAGCTAGGGACATTTTCAATATCTTTCAGTATTTTATAACAATTACTTTCCAGCTTATTTCAACCAGCTGGAAGACCCTTTCTGCTGTTAAGCATGGTGTGCTTCATACAAGTCCGAGAAGGTTAGAACAAATGTTTTAATTACAATCATATACCTAAGCAGACATACCTGAGCCAGAAACACCTCCTACATGACTTATAATCAAATTAAATCAGCTATACAGCCATATCAAAAAGTGAAACCTGAGGTGTGTTGAAATCAGACAACACAGTCACAATCAATTGTCACTGAAGCACCCTCTGACGGTATACTCCGTTTTCCCTGGCTAGTGCCTTACTGCTTACCAATAGAAATACATTATTAATAATGTCACTAAACAGTTTGAAAACCTTTACAGAAGAGCTTTTCTTAAACTCCTAAGTTTTCACATGATAAAGGTTTTTTGACTTGTGACTGTCACAGAAAAGGTAATTTAACATTTTTTTTAAATAATTATTTTTGCATGACTTTATCCTACTCTCTAAATACTCATTTTTCTCAAAATTATGTTCCATCCCCATACCGCCTTAATAAAATGTCTATGTGAGAAGCAGACTGCTGTTTTCACATTCAGTACATAAAACACAACAAATACACTAAATCTTAACAAACCTTGTTCTGATTTTTTTCCGTTATTTGTATACATGCAATAAACATAAAGAACCCATTCATTCTTGCTTGTCTCTCCTATTCACAAGCGTAATTCTCCATAACGTCAATATCTTTTGTTTTGGACATCACGTTTCTGTGTGTGAAACCCAAACTTATTTTTACCTCAGCAGAACTAATCAGAAGAACAATTTACATTGTCAGAATGTGCAGATTTGGCAAAGAAAATGTATCTGATTCCATTCTGCCCAGTTTCCAGCAGAACCGAGGCAGGCTTCTGGTGAGCTGTTCAGCATCTGGCCTAAAGGGCTGCTGAGAAACCTGGTCATCCGGATTCCCCCGTGCTGGGAAGGACATCGCTGGAGTGCAGCCCTATGGCTTGGGATGCGAAGGCTTCCAGGGTCTGGAGCAGGCAACTGCTACAAAATCAGGGAGCCCACATCTGCCAAGGTCAGCAGCTCTGCAAGGCACAGAGGGACTGACCCAGATCCAGTGTCCAGAGTAACACTCCTCCACACCGACTTTCTGGGTTTGAGAGGGCTTTGCTCCTACGCAGAGGGAAGCAAACTTTGAAGTATCACACATCAGCACATTTAACGGAAAGGTACTTACAAGAGGTTTCTGTAGATAATCCTTTGAAAGTGCCGTTTGTTTAAATAACTACAAACAGTGTGACAGTACCACGCACTGGTGTCTGGTTCATTTGAGGTGTCTTATACTGTACAGCACAATTAGCAAGGGTGTCAGTCAGAACAGTTATTATTAAAAATATTCCAGTTTAGTCAGTGATAAAGAATAATATACTACCAACAAGGGCAGAAACCACCTTTAAAGTAATTATCTCATCTTTATCTTTGAAAATTAAAGAAGCTCGACAGTGATATAAACCCAAACTAATAAATTCTGATTTATCTAACTTACTTCGTGCTCTTACACGTTAAAAATACTCAAGCATATTAATGCTGGAAATTTGGAAACCAAAGCTTATGGCTGCTGAACAGGGGATACAGAGAAAATATGCTCTTTTGTACAGCCCAAGGAATCAGTGAGAAATGATGCCTCTGAGAAGGATTCATCTTTCATGTGATATGAAAAAGTGGCGAGACAAGCTGAAGGCAGTGAGTCTACCTCTTGTTTAATTCTGTCGGAAATAACTGCAGGTAAAGCCCTGCTCAGGCAGTGGATGCCCTGCTTTCCTCATTATACAGGTACAATATTCACTTTTGTCCTGCTCCACTCCCCTCTCCTAGAACAGCTCGCGGGGGTGTGGAACAGCCAAAGCTCTGCGGGGTCAGCCCAGGCCTTCTCAGCACACCTCGGCCTAAGCAAAGGCAAATGGCAAAAGTAAAACGTGAGCAAGCACTACTTTTTACCCCAATCTCACCTTTCCACTCCCAGCTCTAGTCTTTTGATCAGCTCCCTCTCTAGCTTTCTGTGAAATCTGCCCTCCATTTGTTCCTCTGTCTCTCTTTTCATCTCAGTGAAACAGCAGGCAAAAGGGGAAACAGACAATGAGGTAAAGTGGGTAACTTCGAGATTTTTAATGTGCATCTTTTATTCCATGGGCTCTTAAATAAATAATTAGAACCAATAGTGTTCCAGACCATTTAAAGTAGACATTTTTCCATAGGCTACAGCAAAATTTAATAGTTGGAATGCAATAAATACTTAACAATGAAAAAAAACCTCTAGTGCATCTCACACCTGCGTCATTTCCAAAAATAAGTAAAAAACCAGCACTAGTTCACATCTGTTACAAAAGCAAGAACACACTCACTACCAGGAGAGAACTGCTGGCTTAATGCATCTCTTTTTCACACAGTAGTATCTTTTAATAGAACCGTGCTTCAGATTTATGAAGTTCAAATAATATGGAAGGGTTTATTTCAGGGTGATTTTTTTAAAAGCAAAAAGTAATTCTGGTGGACAATAAGGGTAAACCTCCACATTTAAATGTAGCAACAGTTATAAAATTCCTAAATGAACATTTCTGTAAAAGTGAGAGTATCTAATTTTACTAAATAAAACAATACTACTGGTAACTGCAATAGCTTTCCTTTTAATTTAGCTATTTCTAAATTGTCTATTCTTTATAATTCATAGCTCAGATTTTTTTTGGGGAGCTGAGGAATATGTGTTTCAGAACAAGCAACGCTCAGCTGCAAAGAGAGCTAAGGAAGGAGGACAAAGCTGATCTTCCCTTACAGGCAGTGCTTGACCTGCTCAGCTGAATGCAGTGGCTCTAAACTGTCAATACAGTTGTCCCATTCAAGTTAATTCCTACTTTGAACCTGAAATATGGGAAAAAAAGTCTTTAAGAAGAGACGCTAAAAAATACAGTCAACATTCTTCATTTTCCAAACCAACAAATAACTGACTAAGTGCTTAATCTTGTAGAAATTTAACAATACAGTAAATATTATCAGAGGAAAATATCACAGAGGAAAATATCACAATTCCAATAGAAAACCAGGAATTAGTTTAAGCCACAGTCCACCCTCACTTCATATATGTGCTGATAATGCAGAGTTGCTGTTTTATTGGCTTTGCTGTGCTCCAGCTCATTACGCACAGCTGCTTCCCATGGGCACAAGTACAATGCCCAGAAGGAGAAAGAACAACCTGAAGTATAAGATTTTAGCCAAAAAACCTCAAAGGCTTTCATGCTCTACTTCTTGATAAACCAAAAGAAAAAACATTTAACACAGATGTTTTTAAAAAAATAAGGTGGAAGAGCATATATATAGTAATAAATATCCCATTAATGGCTTCAGCCAGGTTAAAGTAACAATTGACACCTGTGTAGCAGAGCAAGTCCATGAGTGATGGCAATCCTAAAATAGGAAATATGCATATATATATATATAGTCATTTAAATGGACTGAAAATTACAGATGAACTCAAGTACTTTGCAGGTGTTGGACTTCAATCCCAATTCAGTTCCTACTGAAATCTGTAATTTACTATCACAGCTTCTGTATCCCACTTTAAATATATCTATATATATATCATGAGGAAACATCTGAATGTGCTCCTCACATCTGATGGCATTATATGGATTATGTTCCTGCAAAACATTTGCTATTTAGTCTTTGAAATAAAATGTAATTAAAAAGTCTGTCAACAAAACTGTAAAGAGTAATATTTTGCCTTTTCTCACTCCTATCTTTTACAATCTGAGACCTCCTCACACACAGACATAATTTCATTTCCATATCTATTCTACTGTATTTTGCTATTATTGCATACAAATCTTTGTAAAGCCATGACCCAGCCTGGGCACAATGTTTCTCATGACAATATTTTTTATATTTATTAGTGCCCACTCCTGAGGCACCACTCGGAGTGTTGCATTGCAAATAATCCTTGTTTGCACTGGTATGTTTGTTTATGGGACAATGGAAATTAAAGGGGAAATCTTCTATGGCTTCAGTAAGCTTTGGAACAGGCACAATGTTATTGTATAATTACTAATTAGATGCTTAAAATTCACTGTTAATTATTGAAGATTGTAGTTTCCACTCTTGCTGTAAATTTTTCTTAATTTCTTTCACATCAAACACTGAATTCAGTTTTCTTTCTTTTTTAAAACATTACTTTTCTTAAAGTATTTTACTTCAGCTTCTGTAAGGTGGAAAAATTTTGCAATGCTTATTTTGAAGGCATTGCAATGTTTGCCCATTTTTTATGGCAATGTTTCTGTGGTTAATGTTATTTAAATTTTAATTTAGGCCAGAGATGACGAAGCAAGGATTTCATCACGTGAGGATTTCCAGTGCATCTTCCAAGCAGAAGTGCTAAAAACAGAGAGTTTGCAGTGTTCTCACAACCATCAGTATTTTGCTCTATTTACAATTGCTTGAGGAATGAGATGTTTTGTTCTGTTACGACTCTAATATGGTGTCATTCCGAGGATGATTACGAGGTCAATGTGAGCATTACTCAAAGAAAGACACCATTTATAGTGATTAAAACTTTGGGGAAAAAAATCAGCAGCTTTTCTTGAGCCCTCTAGTGTTTGAAATTGAGTCTCAAAGGGCTTGTGAAGGATCCTGCTCATTGAAAGTGATCTCCTGGAGATTTTTACATATCTCAAGTAGTCCTGATAACTCTGCTGAATTCCTAATTTACACATAGTGCATTATTACTCATACTGAGCATTTCTGACAGCTGACATTCCTAAAGAATACAGAGTATAAGTTTAAAAAATAGAAAAAAACAGTCTTTTTAAAGCATCTCTTTTCTGTTGACCATCCTTCAATATAAATGATACACAGAATTCTGTGGATGTATCAAATGTGTCTAGAACTTTCAGGAATCCACTATTTCTGCACCACAGCTAAAGGTTCTGAACACTGTGTAAACAACTCAATTGATTCTGAAAAAGCTTGGTCCATCCTCTCATGCTTTCACATTAAGAGCTGCCCAGTTTGCAGAGGAAATGATCTATACCTCTGAGCAGCTGAAAAAGAAACCAGGCAGCTGACGAGCCAAAAACTAAAGCACTGTTGCCTCCAGATCTCTTTAATGAACCAAACTCTCCCTTTTTGCTTCCTGAGCCTCGTATCCTAATTGACAATAACTACGACACCTTCTCAAAACACAAAAACTCATCAACTGCCAGCTCCCTGCTAATAAACTCATCCAAAACAACTTATTAAGACATAACCTTTAAGTGTGTGAGCAAACAATAGGCAGTGAAACCCGCAACACAAATATCTATAAAGCGAGATGAAGGGTTGGGATTACTGCAGCTTTCTCTGAGCGAAGCCAAGCATATGGTGGTATAATGGAGCATGAATTTACAGCAGCAGAGATGTACGATATAGATTAAAGCTTCATCTGGGAGAACATACTGCACGGCAAAAAAAACAAAACAAACCCAACAAACCAACAATTTTTTGTTTTGTTTTCTGGTTTAACGCTGAGCACCGAACGCTCTTGTGTAGAACGAGGGCTCCCTCTGCTGCGCCTGGGGATGGGCGAACCAAATCCTGCCTTCTGAGCCGCTAAAAAAGTGCTCCCGAAATAGCCCTGAATTTCAATCGGTCGGAAACGCTTCTCAGAACACAGGGAGGGATGCAAGGTTTCCAGGCAGGACGGACGGGCTCCCATGATCCGTCTGGAGGGTGCGACATGGAAAGATACAAAGAAAATTAACTCCACTCCACTAATTTTGTGTGCAATCACTGCAATAGCTGTTAAAAGAACAAGCACTTGACACATTTTGTTACTGTTTAAAACTAGACCGAAAATATTTGGTAATACATCTTTATTAGCCGGAGTTTAAGGGAGTTGTGGCTTATTCATCCTGGTAGAACAGCTTTTGGTGTTGTTTCCTCTGTTAAATTAAATCTTAAAGTCCGAGTGAAAAACCTACATCTTTAATAAGAAAGTGTGACTGACCAACACTAAAGGCTGAAATTTGAGATGTCAAAGTTACTTTTTTTACGTGATTGAAGCTATTAAATGAGTGTGCCAGCAATACTCGAGTTGCTATTACGACGCTATTAGAGTGACTTTGTACCCAGTGTGATGAAGGCCAGTGCCTTTGTCAGCTTTTTGGGGGAGTTTGGTATTTTTTTTTATTTGATTCCAGAAACAGGGCCGTGGCTGAGGCTCAGAATGTCTTTTAGTCCCCATTGCCGACTGTGGACCGAATTGGGGAGCAGGTGGGCTCAGCACAGGGAGGCACTTTTGGGGAGCCCCAGCCGAACAGAGCAGCTGCGCCCGCGGGGTGACGGACCACACCGTGTCCCCACGGCTGCTTTCTAGAGGAAATCGGAGGGACCGCGGCAGACACAGCGCCCGGGCCACCAGTCCCCGGTGACATTTGTAGCAGTCAGCGGCAGAAAGGGGCACGGCAAAGCCTCGGTGTCCCCTCAGCCCGGGCGGGCCGTGCCCTCACACACAGCGCACCCCGGGCGGGGCCCGTCCCGCCCGGCTCCTCGGGCCGGCAGCTCCCGGAGGAGAGGCCGCTCAGGAAAGTCGAGCAGCTGCTGAGAGGGTCCAGCAGAGGCCACAAAGATGACGGGGGGTCTGGAGCATCTCTCTGGTGAGGAGGGACTGCGGCACCGGGCCTGCAGAAGAGTGAGAGGGATCTCATCAATCCGTGCCAGTATCTCCACGAGGATGCTGCCAGGCTCCGCTCAGCGGTGCCCAGAGACAGGGCGAGAAGCAATAGCCGTGAACTAAAACACAAATCCCACCTCAATACGAGGAAGAACTTTGCACTGAGGGTGGCAGAG
This sequence comes from Callaeas wilsoni, assembly GCA_013398955.1. NCBI lineage: Eukaryota > Metazoa > Chordata > Aves > Passeriformes > Callaeidae > Callaeas > Callaeas wilsoni. The sequence continues at coordinate 10,314 of VWPU01015323.1, forward strand.
CTGCCGGGGAGGTGTGGAGTCTCCCTCCCTGGACACATCCCAACCCCACCCGGGCGCGTCCCCGCGCCCCCTGCTCCGGGGACCCTGCCCTGCTCGGGGGCTCGGGGATCGGCGGTGCATTGGCCTCGCCTGGCGCGGGCGCGGCGGGGCGGGGACAGCGCTCGGCGGTGGATTGGCAGCGCCTGGCGCGGGAGGCCTTAGCCATGGCGGACGAGGAGCTGGAGGCGCTGCGGCAGCGGCGGCTGGGCGAGATCAGGGCCGAGCACGGGGTGAGCGGAGCGGGGGGATCAGGGCCGGGCACGGGGGGGGCGGGGCGGGGGGAGCAGGGCGGAGCGCGGGGGGAGCGGAGCGGGGCGATCAGGGCCGGGCGCGGGGGGAGCGGAGCGGGGCGATCAGGGCCGGGCGCGGGGGGAGCGGAGCGGGGCGATCAGGGCCGGGCGCGGGGGGAGCGGAGCGGGGCGATCAGGGCCGGGCGCGGGGTGAGCGGCGCGGGGGGATCAGGGCCGGGCACGGGGGGGGCGGGGCGGGGGGATCAGGGCCGAGCACGGGGTGAGCGGAGCGGGGGCGATCAAGGCCGGGCACGGGGTGAGCGGAACGGGGCGATCAGGGCCGGGCACGGGGTGAGGCAGCGCCCGGCCCTCCGCCCGAACCGCTTTCGGCTCCTCTCGGGCGCTGGAGGGAAAGAGGAGAGGCGTTTGCGTGCCCGAGGCCGGGGGAAGCGGTAAGAGGCCCGGCCGTGCCCGCAGCTTTGGCTGGAAACGGCACCGAGCGCAGCCCCGGCCCCGCCGCCACCTCCCTGCGCTGCTGCCGCTGCTGCCCCGGGAGGTGCGGCACGCTCGGCACGTGAGCGTTCCCTCCCCCGACCACTCACCGTTCCATGGAGCTCCTTCCTAGCCTTTCCAGCCATCTCAGTTTTCAGAGCTGAGTCACAGAATCACAGAACTGTTAGGGCTGGAAGGAACCTCTGGAAATCATCCAGTCCAACCCCTCACCGGGGCAGGGTTACCTGGAGCAGGTGACACGGGAACGCGTCCAGGTGGGTTTGGAATGCCTCCAGAGACGGAGACTCCACGCCCTCCCTGGGCAGCCGTTCCAGTGCTCTGCCACCCTCTGTGGAAAGAAGTTCTTCCCCCTGTGGAGGTGAAACTTGTGGTTTAGTTTATGGCCATTGCTCCTTGTCCTGTTGCTGTAGTTGGACACCATTGTCTGACATCCCTTGGAGATGTTTATTTGGATTTATATGGAGTGTCAATTTCGTTGTTCCTGTGAAGGATCTTCCCTACCTCCGACCAGCCCCATTTCCTGTCTATATGGTTTTCCATCCTGCTTTCACACTTCTAAATGTCAGCTGTAAAATCTGAGGTGTTGATTGCATATAACGTTCAGGTTTTCTTCCTTTTTTTTTGTTACTTACTTCTGAATAGCCCCCAGTAATAGTGACTTGGAAGTTTGCCCCCTTTTGTTTTTAATATGTATTAGTGTTTAATGCAGGAACTAACTCTTGTAGAACCCCCCTCATTAACTTTTCATTGGTTTCAGGAGTTAGGCTTGATGATCCTTGTGAGTTCCTTCCAACTCAGAGTATTCCACAATTCTGTGATTCTGTTATTTCAGCCGCCATGCTGAGAATGTGTTACATTTCATTTTAATTATCCTTAACTTACTCTAGTGGATTTATAATGCTTTTGTCAGCTTCCTGGGCTTTGGGGAAGCTTATTATCCTAGACCTAAGGGGAAGGCCTCTTCCTGCCCAAAGCCACAGGAACCTGTGGACAGAGCAGGAGCAGCGCTCACCGCACTGTTGGTATGAGTGCGTTGTGAGGAAAGCAGAGGTGGCACATTTGTTTGCTAGGGCAGCAGAATTCCCGTTTCCAGGGTCTCATCCGTGGTCAGGCGGGTTCAGCAGGCAGGTTTGTCTGCCATCGACGCTGCTGGAATATTTTAACTCACTGTCCTGTGTGGAGTGCTTGTGGATTGTGATATTTGCTCTGATCTCCTTCTTCAGGATCCTTCCGCTGATCCATCGCAACAGGAAGCAAAACAGAGGTATGAATGAGACTATTGAATTTTGGTCTTGCAGCTAGTAATTTTTAACCATTTACTTTTTTTTTTTAGTATTTAATTTCTTTGGAATGCTGGCCCAGCATTTGTTTTGTTGCTGGGAAAACCACCGACAAAGGAATTGAAATGTCAAAGATTTGACGCAGGTGTGGCTCCCATGCCATGACCGTACTGCCTGAGCCCTGCTGGGGTGGGAGGGTGTGATGAGAAAGCAGCAGCTCATTTTCACTTGGGACTTGCCTGAGTTCAGTAACCTCATGACCTGTAGTGATGCAGTAGGCTGGTCTGGGCAAGCATCGTCCCTCCCACTGTCACCTGCCTCTGGAAGGCAGAATCCTTGGCTCTTCAGGGTTGGTGGGAGTTTGATCCAAGTCTTGAAGGCTGGAAGAACTCCTCCCAAACTGGTGGTTTTTGTCGGTGGTGAGTTTGGAGTTGGGTTGAGTCGGGCTGTTACTACAGTGGGAAGAGCCTTTCCCAGTTGATTTGATTTTTCTGGGATATCTCTTGCAGTTAAAAATCTAAACCAAAATGGTTTGTGTTGAAGCTCAGTGTGGGAACAATGTTCAGTATTTGTTCTGAGGGGAAAATTGTAAACAAGTGCTTGAAGAGGTGACTTTGCACAGTCCAGGTTTGTATTGATTAAAGTTTGCATAAACTAAAGCTCCAGTTTTGCAGATCCTTACATCAGAGTGTGAATATATGGAGACTTGGTGAAAAATTCTAAGCACATACAGGAGGTTTGGTTTGGTTTTGGAATTGCATGGACAATTCCTTGTGCCTGCTTTATCATGCACTGCCTTGGGGTGAATTCTGCGTGGAGAAATGCAGGATCTAAAGGGTAGCACAGCTTTTGTCTCTTAAAATGTAATCGTGAGCAGTGAGAAGGTCTAAGTATGAAACTCCACCTTGATTTCTTGGAAGATGTTGCCAGCTGTGGAACTTCAGCGTACATAGAGCTGCCCAGGACAGGAAGTGCTGTAAAAGATACCATGTAAATGTAAGGTTTGAAATGACCTCAAGAAGCCACCTCCATGAATCACAAGTCTTCTGTAGTTTGCTGTTTTGTGCATGTTATTTTAGGTGTTTGGAATCCCGCTTCTAACGTGTGGTTCACTTTCCCTTACAGGGAAGCAGAGATAAGAAATACTATTTTAGCTCAAGTTCTTGATCAAGCAGCTCGTGCAAGATGTGAGTATCCAAGTAACTTTCTAATAAAAAACACTCATCTAAGAGACTCCTCAAAAGTGTGTGTTGTACAGAGGCCAAGCAAGAAAAACACTTGTTGTTGCTGAGAAGATAAAACTTGCAGCTTTTCAGTTTTCAATATCAGTGATTGAAAGGGAGAGGCTAACGGGTATCTGAATTATGTTAATGTTTTGAGGTTTTTTACGGATTTGTAGAAGGAATTGTACTGAGACTCAAAGTTGTTTAATCAGGAGCAAATATTTAAAAGTAAGAAATACAACTGTCTTGTAGCTGACATAAATTAAAATGCCTTTTTCAATTTATTTCACGACCCTGGCATGAAGAAGATTGTTTCCTAGGGACATTTCTCTCTTTTTACTTACTAGTGAAAGTATTGAAGCATATTTTAAACCCAAATGAACAGAGCCTGTTTTTGTTGCAGTAAGCAATTTAGCACTTGTGAAACCAGACAAAGCAAAAGCAGTAGAGAATTACCTTATACAGATGGCAAGATTTGGACAGCTAGCCGGAAAAGTGAGTATATTTCCTAATTCTTTCTCACATATATTTATTTTTAAACCAAATTCATTCTAAAAAAGATGTTTATAATAGATGTAAATTAAATAAAATGTAATTCGCTTCTAAAGGCTATTATATAATTCTATCAAAAACCTTTTGTAAGAAAGGAAATTGTGATTCAGTTGTTTGATATTAAGCATCTCTCAGAGTGTGTTTATCCACATTTTGTTTGACTGTCCTAGGTATCAGAACAAGGTTTGATAGAAATCCTTGAAAAAGTGAGTCAGCAAACAGAAAAGAAAACAACAGTGAAGGTGAGTTTTCTTTCCTAAACATAAAGTTGTATAAAGCAGAGCAGCAGAATTGCTCGTATGGGACCAGTTCAAGGTGGAAGTTTGTATTTGCACCTCTGCCCTGCCCTGGTGAGCACTGGGGCTCCATCTCAGCAGTGCCGTGGCCAGGAGCAGTTGCAGCTGCTGGCCTGGGGCCGGCGTGCTGTGTGACAGCCTGGCCCGGNATCCTGCCCTGGTGAGCGCTGGGGCTCCATCTCAGCAGTGCTGTGTGACAGCCTGGCCCGGGTCTGTCCTGCCCTCTGGGCCAGGCGGGGAGTGCGGGGCAGCCGAGGGATGGGAGGGATGGGGTGGGTGTTCTGCCCGGGCAGTGCCTTCACTGCCACGTGCATGGAGTGGGAAAGGCTCCTGCCAGCCTGGGCTTACCGTGACCCTTCCATTTTCACTTTATGTATTTCATTTTAGTTCAACAGAAGGAAAGTATTGGATTCTGATGAAGAAGATGATTATTAATACTACTGTAAGGCTGCCAAACAATAGCCTGGAAAAATGCTGTTAGCAGGCAGAATGCAAGATCTGAAAATGTTTACGCTTCCTGACTTTTTTTTTATTATTATTATAAAAGGCCAACAAATAAACTTGTAAAATAAATCTGAGAAGGGGGATTTTATAACTTAAATTTTTGTAGTTTAAGAGGCCTGAGCAGTGTGGGGTTCCCTGTGGCTTTTATTAGTGTGAATGTTTTGTTGCCCCTTACTCACTGTAAGCTCTGCTTTCAGCCACTGCACACACTTAACTTGCAGTTATTGGAGATAGCAGACATCGGAGGAGCTGAGTGAGAAGCAGGGAGCAGCCACTCAGAGTTTAAAAGTCTTGCCTCCAGGCTCTGTCACAGAAGTGTCAGAAAGGAGATTTCCTGAGCCCCTGAGGGATGCCTGTCCAGGCAGTCACCGGCTCTCAAGTCCTTACTGGAAATTTAAAAATGAAGGTATCCAAATAGTGTTTGGGTCAGAGGATTCCTATCAGGCAGTCTGTGTAAAGAAATATTACCAACAAACAGTTGAACTGTTCCCCTGTGAGTTCCTGAGCTCTCTCAAACAAAGCAAGTTAACTGTGTAAAACACAGCACTGTTCAGACACTTGCTATCGTGTATTCTTACAACTACCTCCACTTTTATCAAATGGCTGGAGTGTTTCTTACCTGGAAAAAAAAAAAGACCATTTTCCTAAACTCTGCAACTCCTGCATGCATAAAGTAAAACTGAACTTGTGCTGTACCTTTATTCAAGAATATGGTTATGGAAATCAGTAGGATAAATACTGTAATGTGCTGATAAACTCTCCCACCACAACCCCCTTATCTGACATAATTTAACAGGATCGTGTACTGTTCCAACTGCAGTGTTTTTTGGAACAAAATAAACTTGTTTCAAGTGAGCACTAGTGGGTGTGGTTTTCTTGTCTGAATATGGTTTAAAAAATATGAAACAGTTGTTATTTTTGTTTTATTTGGTTTAGACTGGGCATTTTCCTTCTCTGTGTTTAGGATACCCTGAGTGTGCCAAATTTCTTCAGACTAACCACCCTTGGTGAGTTTGAAGCCAAGGTGTGGTGAATTGATTTTTCTCATCTATATAAGTCAGGAAATCTGAAGAATAATTTAGTTAAATGCATGCTACAATTAAAACAAGCAAAATTCTCACTCTGTAATTGGAAATCAGATCTATAATAGTCTACTTGATCTTAAATATGTGGATTATTCTTGCTACAGGTAAGGACCAATGACTTACTCTGGGTCATCTTTACAGTGTCACAAGAAGGAAAAACCTATTTTACCTCTTTCCTTTTGTGTCTTTTGACTTGTAATAGCTGAACATCCTTTTTTTTGATGTGAATGTAGAGCTAGAAAAGGAAGTTATATGTAAATGCTCAGTTTCACTAACAATTCTATTTCGTACACCTCTGTGCATAAATCTAAAACCACACAACCTAATACAGTTATCTGTAAATGTAGGAGGAAGGAAAGTCCAAGAGTAAACACGAGGTAAAGCCTTCAAACGTCCACAAAACCAAACAAGGAGATTTATGTAATAAACTCAATGCTTGGACAAATGCACTCAAAGAAAACAGCATTTTCAAGAGTCCTTTTACTAGGTTTTTTTCTTTCCATCATTTGGCACAAATCCAAGGCACATCAGAAAATCAGATGAACTCATAAATTATTAGAAAAATAAACACATTACCCTCAAATCCAAATGTCATTTGACATTTTACCTCTTAGATTAAAAAGTTATCTGAAAAACCCACCACTTTATCTTCCAGCTTTGTGTTTTGCCAGGCAGTTTACTAATACCACAGTTAAAGGAAAGAGAATAATCTATACAAATAGTTCATGAAATAAAATGCAAGCTGGATGTGATGAGCCAAGAATAAAAAATACTGCACTGCAAAACGTGGCTTGGGCTATTTACACCTTCTCCTCCCATAACCGAACAGTAGAAAATGAACTTCAAATCTAAGCAGCCACTTTGTAGCTCCCTGTGAGCTTTCAATTCTTCAGTGATCCCCCCGGGAATGGGGCAGGATTTGGCCTGTTCCAGCCAGTGCTCACTGATGTGAGAAGTACCTTTCAGAATGGGAATTTCACCTTTTTAAGAGCCGTCCGGAGCAGGCTCCGAAGCAGTTTTGTCTGTGGATGTTGCCCAGGTTCAGAATCATGAATACTGGTGCATTTTTGCATTACTTGCTTTAGAGGAGGAGAAAAACAATTTTGTGTGCCCTTGCACCTTGTGCTTGCTTCTGCTTTTTTATTAGGCTGTGAACAGCAAGTCCAAAGTTTAGCTTTGTCAAGGGCTTTCTACTTTTCCCCAGAATCTTGGCTCCTCTGTAAGAACTTGATCTTGCAGCTCCAATACAGGGGAGCATTGCTAAGAGATTAGCAAGGATTACGTCCCTTCACATTAATAATGCAGATGTTATGGACTATTGTTTGTGTATATACAGAAATATATACTATAATGGTTTGTAACATTACAATAAAAATAGAGACATTTCAGTTACCTCTGGCAATAAATACCTTGTTATCCAATATATCTTTTTATATATATAAATATATTTATATTTAATTCTGAATGTAGTGATAAAAACTGAAAATGCAAAAACTATTCAAAGACTTTTAAAACAAAGCAGGTGGCTGAAAAATACAATAGAGAGTTTCATTTGGTTTGCTGTTACATAGAACTTTTTAATAAGTGCTGAATAGAACAGGAAAGTAATTTTGCCGTCTTCGTCTCGCTGTGTCCCTGTTGGTGAGACCAGTAACGATCTGGCTGTGTGGGCACCTCCAGCATGAACAGAGGAGTCGGTCCCAAGGTGCCAGAACCTTCCAGCTGTGCTGCAGAGCCGGCCTGTGTGTGCTCGGAGCTCGGGGGTGGGAATGTCACTGACACCGGACACAGCAAAGGGCTGGTGAAATTCATTCACACTACCAACTTCCTCAGCTTCGGGCCTCTAATCCGTGCTTCCCTGTCGGTGATGTGAAACTGAGCCATCACGGTCCTGTGGCTGTGGAGCAGCTGGATCTGCAGGGCTGCACGAGCCGCTGGCGCTGCACGAGCCGCTGGCGCTGCACGAGCCGCTGGCGCTGCACGAGCCGCTGTCCCTGCCCTCCTCTGCCGGCAGCGGCACACTGACCGTGTGTCTGCGCTGCATTAATTTACTCCTGTCAGGAGCTGTGCCATCGCCTTCCACAAACTCACCCCTGCACCCCGTGTCAGTCACCTTCACTGTGCTCTGGTCCAGCATTCCAACAGATTTTAACTGGCTTTTATCAAAGCTTTTAATAGCCATCTGTGAGCAGAGAGAAATGGTACGTTAAAAGCGTTATCTACTTTCTTCATTAAGAAGGAAAATTAATATAGTGTTTCTTGAACATTATTATCACATTCATTTCATTAAACTGAGAACACAGCTAAGATTGAAAATAGCCGACTTTGTAAGACAGTAATTATATTTGGGCTACATATGAGAAAACAAGAGGCCAACCTGCCCAGCCTACACACACAACGGTACCAGACCTGAAAACGTAACAGACATTGCAAAACTTATTTTCACCTCACTTCTTCCAATCATCCCAATTCTTCTAAAAACCTTTTGTAATGCAAGTCTCAATGCACATGGAATTAACAGCCATTTATTTTACTATTAAGAAAAGTGGAAGTAGTAACAGACAGGGTCACCTAGGCACTGCTGAAGGCAAAGGCAGTTTTCCCTGATTCCAGAGGTTACCTATCGGGGAAAAGACACCCTTCCCATCCCCTTAACGCCTCTTTTTGGTCATTCCAACTATTTGTATCTTCCATTGCCACACCTGATCCTGTTTTTCCTGTACAGAGTGGGTGGCTGTCCTTGACTACTGGCCACTCTGCAAATGTTAAAATAACCAGGAGAAATAAAGAGAATCCAAGCATGCTAATGACAGATCTTCTAAGACAAGAACTAAAGGAGAAAGTAGCTTTTTTACTGAAATAATGGCAACAATCTTGAAAAAGCTGCAGACACAGACTGTGCACGTTTAAATCCACTAACAATTCAGAGCTGTATGGACTCATGAATTTGTTCAGGCACAGCTGTATGAACTCACAACCACAGCACAGGGTTGGAGAGCTCTGTGTCAGGGTCTCACATGAGTCTTCTGACACCTGTGTACTGAAATGACATACTGCCTCCAGTGATCCACAGTTACAAAATCTAAACACCAAGTTAAGTAGTGGAATATTATCATTTAGAAAGAATTAGTAAAATATTACAGCTTTATAGCATTAATTTAGTATTCTCAAGGCTTTTGGAAAATATTCAGTCTTCTAAAGGCTGTAGGAAAAGGAAGAGTATCCCACGAGCAGCAGAATCTGCATTTCCAAGGCTGCGTCAGTCTAATGATGGGCAGCTGCTGGACTAACCTGGTAACAACTGTTTTGTTTTGGACAGGTCAGTTTTTCTCTTGATTTACTGTTCTGAAGTGGCTCAGCAGAAGATGCAATGAGAGTCAAAGCCAGTGTAAAGGAGGCAGAAGGAGCACAAGCTCTGGGGGAAGGCAGCATCCAGCAGCTGGTGTGGGGTGTCACTGCACCCCAAGCAGAGGTGAATCTATCCCATACATTTGTGTCACAGCTGAAAATGCAGCACGGAGTTTGCTGTCACCCTTGCAGTCTCCTCTTACAAGCAGACTTCAAGCAAACCCTAATTTCAATCTACTGAAAAATGTCTCTCTTGCCACAGCAAGCTACAGCTCCAAAAAGCTGCACAGTTTTTCAGTTCTAGGTTTTGCTGGAGAGGATACAGAAAACAAGACAGAGATGAAGCCTGCAGTAAGAGGCTTAAGAGGTTTAAAGTAAGAATGAAGTGTTTAAGAGGTGTCATAGAAGTACCACTGAAGTTTGAACAATGATGAAATGAGCAATTTGGCAAACAGGTCAGAACTTTCGTGATTCAAGGACCACCGCTAGTAAACGTTCCTCTTACATCTACCCAGAGTAACAGCAAAGCAAACAAACATATTTGCTGTAATAAAAGAATAATTTGAGCAAGTATTTCCACTTACCTGGTGCAGTAAGTGGTAGTCAAAATTAGGGACACTTTTATCTCTTGTTATTGTTCTCCGTAAGTGTTTTTCTCTGAAGAAGATTTTAAAGAAATCAAAGAAATTAAATGTCTTTACATAAACCTTTCATAAAAGCCTCTCTCTCAGAAGCTCCACAAGGTGGAACTATCTCACCAGAGACAGGCTGCTCCCTGACAACACCTTCCCAGCATTACAGTCTACTTGTATTCCCTGTATTTTACTATGGAATAGACATTAAGCTTTAAAAAGGTAATAGGCAAAACCCAGCCAATGAGTGAACACCACTACAGTATTTTTAACCAGTCTGGCTCTGAAACACTTAACTGATGGTACACCAAGTATTAGTGCAATCCCAGTTTTAGATACATTTTCAAGCCCTCCCTCACCACCCCAGGGAGCTTGTCGTGCCCAGAACATCTGCCTGGGGCTGTGACCGTGCCAGCCCTGCAGGATTAACATCCACTGTCACACCACCATGTCATGTGTAACCACCACTGACCCACTTTGGGGCTTGATTAGCAGCTGGATTTCTCCTTTTCTCATGGGAAACAACAAACATACTCTGAGCAAGCTTCTCTGCTTACTTGTTAAATCTGTTAATTGACTGGACCAGTTGAAGTTGTCTGCTTATGGGATCATCGGCTTCCTCACAGGGCTTAGGATGCACTGGGGGTTTAAAAGAACGGGCAGCTAAAATTACAACTGAGTCACATGTAGGAATTAAAAAAACCACAGCTCTGATTTTAAATTTCACAGTAAAACTATAACAGAGCTAACTGGAATTAGAGTGGTGATTTGTCTCTGGAAATTTTAAAAATTTTTAAGCTGCAGGAGTAAACATTCTTCCTCAAATTAGCACCACTGGCCAAGCTTCTGAAGAGACTGTAAGTCTGGACTTTGAGGCCCTGAATTCCAATTTTTACCAACCTGAATTAACACACAGATGCTAAACCACCTCTTCTTTAGTATTACTTACTCATATCTTCTATTGCTCTTTTAGAACTATTCATAATATCTGAAAGAACTATTCTCTATTTTAGGCAATCAGCATGCTGTGATTAATTGTGGTTATCTATTAACCAGACATTCACAATCTTTCTGAGGGATGGAGGCAAGAGTTACTTTGAAAACTCATGGATGCTGCAATGGGCACTCCTCCTCATCCTCCCTGATTCCTGCTTTGCAGCCTCCCTGTTTCCTTTCCACAGTCCTCATGGCAGCACGTCCTTCGCTGAGCTGTCCAGCTCAGGGGCACAGCTTTTCTTACACCCCCAGGGTAGCAAACTTGAAAATTCACCTGAAAAACTTCTGAGCCAGCCTAAGGGAAGCAGTGGATAAGGCAGATGAGAAGCTGAGGGTGAGAGGTGAGGAAGGAGAATCTGTGGGCATTAAGATGCATCTCAGAGGCTATTTAGGCATATTAAGATAGGAGCCATGTGTCAAATCCTTTAAGGAGTGAAATAATTCTGCATCATTTAGTATTACATATAATGTTATTGCAATTAAAAAAGGGGAGGGTCAGAGTTAACAGTGCAAGATAAAAGGTATCAGAAGGATGGTAACATCCTTCCCAAGGCACTGGGGCGCTGCTGCAGCCCAGCTGCTGTCACTGCACCTCATGGCCAACACTGTGCCACCTCCTGCCACGTGCTCAAAGTCTCCTGCAAACTGTGCTGGAAGGTTCACAGTCACCTCTGTAGCTCTCATTTCTGTCCCAAAATATGAGAGACAGTAACTAATGAAGAGTTCCTCCCTGACCTGTTTTAGGGCAATGTAAATGACACCCAGCAGTCATTTAAATCTGTTTTGGTTGGCACTGATATGCACAGTTCTTACATGGTTAATTATATAATCTCAAATGTGGTGTGTTTTTACCTTTAAATGTTTTTGTAGGTAAAATTCACATATATATCCCAAAGTAGGTGAAAACTAAGTTTGAAGCAATGTTATGAGTGTAATACAAAGTCTCCTGCAGTAGTTAGTTACAGTAGTCAGTTACAGCATTTTAGCTGTTTAGGTGTTACCTATCACAAATAAGCAAAATAATCGACTGTTCTATTATCATATGTAAAGCAATTACATAAAATATATGATATAGTCACCCATGAATTCCTAAATCCTTTTTTATTCATACCAGTGGAAATATGACAGGTACCTTTTTTCCTTATCTTGACAGTAAGGTGCTGCTCGCTCTCATTCTCTCCCTCTGCTGATGTGGGTACACAGCTTGGTGCTGCGTCCAGCAACTTCATGATGTTTGAATTCTTGATTTTAACAGTTTCCATTTTCACCATTATTAAAGAAAAAGAAAAACAACAGTACAATTTAGTATTTGAGTCTGTGCAGAGCGTGTTAATTATTGCTTCCACGAAATAATACAACACACATAAAACAACTCATTGTAAGAACAAACTTGAAATGGTATCATTCTGAGTAGGGACAAAATCAGTGTTCCACAAGTCACACTGTAATGCAGTGATGATGTTGGAGTCTTGACCTCTTATTTTACGCTGTATTATTAATGATTAAGCTAATTTCAGTTTAAATGGTAACATGCATAGTAAAATTGATTCAGTACAGAATTTTGTGGTCATTAAGCTACATCTCAGAGGCTATTTAAGCACATTAAGATAGGGGCCATGTGTCAAATCCTTTAAAGAGTGAAATAATTCTGTATCGTTTAATATTATATGTAATGTTATTGCTATTAAAAAGAGGGAAGGTCAGAGTTATCCATTCCAAGAGAAAAGGAATCAAAAGGCTGGAAGGGCAGAAGATGGTGGGTGGGACAAGGAACGCTGCTGCCAGTGCAACTGATTAGTGCAAGGTGTTCATTTGCCTACATCCAGCATTGCTTCTGCTCTCTCTGCCGTAGAGAGATTTCAATGCTACTTTTATTTCGTTCTGTGCTTTCACTCTTTCTTGACTCATCCTTTCTGTCCGGGACAACTTAGTTTAGAAACACAGCCGGTTCCACAGGCCACGGGAATGGTCTGCAAGCCGTACAGCGAGCAGGCAGCGGGGGCAGCAGGAGCAGCGGGGAGCAGCGGGGA
>VWPU01015325.1:0-38703 GCA_013398955.1 Callaeas wilsoni
CCGCCCGCCCGCCGCGCCCCGCCGACGCCATGGTAGGGACCGCGCGCCGCCGGGGGGGCGTTAGGCTTCTCCGTCTGCCGCCTCCGCCCTCATCCCTGGGGGAGAAAGGGGGAAGGGGGGCGGCGGTACCGCCCGCCGCATCCCGGCGGCGGCGCCGCTGTGCCTGGCAGTATCGTGCCCCCTTTTCCTTCTCCTTCCCTTTCTCCCGGTCCTTCCCGTTCGCCTTTGAACTTGACGCGGCGGATCCGTTCTCCTCCCTTCCCCCCCGCCTCCATCCCGCCATGAGGCGACGGAAGGTTACTCCCACCCCGCCTTGAAGCGATGGAACTGTCCTCCCTCCTTTTCCTCCCCCCCGCCGTAAGGTAATGGTGCGCTCCGCGTCGCACACAGGCGCTGGGGGCGGGCGCGTCCATTCTGCCCTGGGAGGGGGGGGTCGGTGAGGAGCGAGGGCGCGGCGGGAAAAGGCCGGGGGGGGCTGTGCGCGGCACCTCCCCGCGCCTCAGGGCGCGGCCGGGAGGGGACGGGGAGGCGGGCCCCCTCCGCTCCCCGCCAGGGGCTGCGTGGGAGGGGGTCGCAGCCTCGCAGGAAGGCACCGGGCGGTGTCGGTGGGTGCCCGCCCTTCCCCCGAGGCCGGGGGCTGCCCTGCTCGTGAAGAAGCGCGGCCGCCGCCTCGGTCCCGGCGGGAGCCATCTTCCCACGGCCGAGGGGTTCGGGCCTGGCCTAGAAACCGGCGGCGGCTCCGCGGGCAGCCGGGGCCAGCACCGTCCGGCCCGGGCCCCCCTCCGCCGGGCCCAGCCCGAGCCCGCAGTGCTGGTGGCGGACAAAAGAGGGAAGCGGAACCCGCGGAGGGGAATCGCTGATTGTAAAAAACAGGGTGTCGCAGCGGCCGCTCGAGGAAGCTGAAATTTTGAGTTAGTTGCTGCAAGGACCTGGGGCTTTTTTTTTTGTTTTTGTTTTGCTTCTCTGCACAGTGTTGGAAGCATTTATCCAAGGCATAACGCTGGAAGCAAAGAAACAAAAAAGTATTAAGCATCCGCACTGACTTGCTTGTGTTTCCTGGCTTTCAAAAAAAAAAAGTCAGGGCTCTCCTTGCGTAAAATGGGCAGAATAGACCAAACGCATGTTCGACTTCATGGTGGCTCATTCTGTTTGCTTTGCCTATGCTCAAAGCTTGCATCCCCGTTTAACTCGGTAGACGGAGGTTAGCAAATTTGCTTGAATTATTTGCTCATGCAGTTTTAACTGCTGCCCTGTTTTTGCTTGAGTCATGCACAGCCACTTGTCCAGCAACACACACTTGTGTGTTTTGACACGCTTGCCTGGGTTATTTACCTGTACTAGAGGTGTTATACATTGAGGCCTTCCTTTGGTACTTACCAGTAGTTCATCGAACATTTGTATATCCTGGAAATGAATTTTTGGTCCATAGGCCTGGCAGACAGGCCTAATGTCCCTGCTTTCTGTAACACCCAAGCTGGAGCATCTATGGCTGGTCTGCAGCGTGGAGCAGAGCTGATGGGAGTTGCAGATGAAGCTGCTCAAAAGTCTGATGAGACTTGCAGCTCTTGTTTAAAAGAGGCTTGTCTCAACAAGCCAGCTACCACCTCTGCAGTATGCAAACCTAGTTAAGTGTGACTACTCAGCGTGTCAGGCTTCATCTTGCTTCGGAACCAGGGAATTCCCAAGTCAGTCAAAACTACTATTTCTCATAGTGATCTCCTTTTTGCAACAGGGTTTAGGTTGGCTTTTTTGAGATGCTGCAAATGAACTTGGTTTTGGGCAGAGTGGAGGCCTTCTGGCAAAGTGCGGTAGAGCCAGCAGGAGGGCATCCTTTGGTATCAAAAGAGCTTGGATTTTCAGCTTTTGTGTCTTGCCACAACGTTCAGTTTCTTTGCTACTGGATTAAACGAGTCCAAGGTCTTTGGAGGACCGTGCAAATTATTTTTCTTGGTTGTTAGTCAGTGCTATTCCCAGATCTGTGTAATTACAAGGTACATATGCCTCATGTACAAGATAACAGCCTCATGACAATTGGTGCTGTGGGTGTCTGGCATGTTCCTACTCGCCTTGTCAGAATCACTATCAAGAGGCTCCTGCTGAGTGCAAGGGCTGACCTAAGCAATCCCATGTGAGAGAGCCTGGATACAACCAGGACTCCCTTGTGAAGCTGTTCTCAGCCTTTTCCTCACCTGGTTGTTCAGCATTCACCTCACGAGAGGAGGATCCTTCAGTAACAAGTATCAGGGATGCCCAGAGCTGGCCTTCAAAGTCTGGTTTTGAGGGTGACATTTAAGCTTTAGGTTGCTGTAGGTACCTGGAGGGTCACAAGAAAATTCTTATAGGCATTTAGGTTCATAATAGCTGATTTGTGTGCTGAATATGTTTCTGAGAAGCTTTGATTTTCTGCAAGAGTCCTGTTACACACCAGCTTCCACCTGCATTACCTTAAAAACTTACATTTCAACACAGGAATGGGTGCTACTCAAAACTGCTGCCCTCCTACTACTGGCTGCTGCAGTTCCTGTTTTTCAGCACTCTTGCTGGGATTGCCTTTTGTGGGTATTGCTTGTTCTGCCTACCTCGATAATTAAATCGGGAGTGAACTTCATGGTGGCTCAGAGAAGGAGATAATTTCCTCTTTGGCTGAAAGCTGAGGAAATGACCTTCAGGAATTCAAAGGATAGTTTTTTCTTCTTTTTTTTAATAACTGCTTTCCTACTCATCTCTCCTCGTCTTGTCTTCTTGTCAGGGCGAGGGGCGGGAAATAAAAGCTGAATCAAGTTTTGATTCCTCCCCACACACCTTCTCCCTGCCAAAAGAGACCAAATAATGCAAAATAAAAACTTGAGTCTAGCTGGCAAGATCTGTCTACAAGTGATCTGCAGATGACTCTGTACTTCTTGCTGGTTTATGGTGTGCAAATAATGGCCTCTTACACAACAGCAGTAAAAGGCTGTTAGTTCTGTTTCCTGTCAGGCTTCACATCCGAGTTGAAACCTTGGCCTTTCAGAGGCACAGGCTGTCCCCTGTAAATGGAGGTGTATCTGTGTCCTGCTATAGGTGAGCAGGGAATGTCGGCTTTTCCAGATTCCTGAAGTCACTGGTGTTCTCACACTGTTGCTGGTCTCTGGGATGAAGTTAAAGCAGTCACTCCTTGCATTTCTTCCTTGCATTGCCACCTCTCCTGCTCAGTAAAGTGGGGATGTTAATATTAAATGTGTTTTCTTGAGTGCTCAAGTAACAGAGCAAAAGCCAAGCAGTATTTAATATCTTTATGGTTCTGACCACCTATGTTTTCAGTTGGCTTGTTGGCCTTAGGTGACACCTTTCCAGAGGCCTGGTTTGGCAAAACTTTCTTTCAGCCAGGCTGTGGCCCTGCCTTTCTGCTAAGTGCTCCCACAACTACCTGGGCTTAGTTTTCCCCTCAGGTTGCTGTTGATGGCCCAGAACATCCCACTGTGTGTGGCAGTGCACGGGACAGCTCTGTCCCTGAAGGGTGCTGCCCCGGACCAGTCGGGTGGAAGCAGGTTTAATTGAAAAAGTATTCGATGCAGAGATGTGCTGTGACACATTAGTGAGTCAGAGGGAAATGCCACATGGCTCCACAGGCAGCTCTGGCAGTGGCAGGGAATTTCAGAGGTAGATAGGAGGGAGGGTATGCCAGGCAGGGTGGAAACGGGGTTTGCTGAAGAACCTAAGAACCAAATACATGCCAATAATGTGACCAGCAAACATGGGAGCACAGTGTTCTCGAATCTGCCCTTGCAATTAAACAAGGCGTGCTTTAATAAATTCTTGGTGTCAGATTCTGGAAAAAATTGATTATGCTTTTCCAAGAAGCAAAAGTTTCCACTTGAGTAGCTGTGGATAGTTCACCCTGGTGTGTACAGTGTGTGCGCGTGGTTCCCAGACAAAACAAGTAAAGAACTGCATCTTGAAATGTCTCTGGAGATAATGCATGGCCAGGCACCACTATGGAGAGTTCTTGGGCTCTAATCACAGGAGGGAAAACCAACACTCTGAAATTCTCAAGACTTAAACCCAAATTCGGTGCTTCAAACTTGTCTTGAGGCAAACTAAGTCATTAGTTTAAGGTCTTCTTAGCTGTCTTACCATTGAGGAAAACAAAGACTCTTCTTAGGTAAAATATTTTAAGTATTCAAGAAAAATACCGGAGCTCACGGCACTTCCTAACAAAGGAGAAGTCAAATTTCATTGTGTCAAAGTTGTGTTTTAGTGCAGGCTTGCTACAAATCCAGTTTATCAGGTGTCTGGCATGTCTCTCACTCCTGAAATGGCTTTCTGTGTGGGGGGATTTTCTTGAGAAAGCTTTGGATAATTCTTCAGTCTTCCTCAGTTTCAATTAAATTTCACTTCGGGTACTTGGCAATGGGTGCTCTTAGGGGAGGCAGCTGGGTCTGGCTCTTGCAGTTGGAAGCCTGCTGGACAGAAGGCTCCCTCTTTGGGCTGCCCTGTGCAGGGAGGGCATTGTGCTCTCCCAAGACTTCTGCAGAGCTTTGCACTTCAGGCAAGGAGGCTTTATGAACAAGAGCCGCTGTGTTCCTGCAGTGCCTGCTGACAAGGCAGTGAATGCAGTCCCTGCCTCAGGTGCCTGCAGCAGGCTGTGTGAGTCCAGTGGGAATCCTGCCACGGGATAACGTGTGAGGGGCTCGGCCCCCAGCATGTGCTGTGTCTGCAGCAGTTGCATGGAGGTGCTGGAGGACAACTCAGTTTTGCTGATTCCCTCAGAGAAACTCCCTCTGTCCCTTCTTTCCTGAATGTCTCCCTGAATATGCTGTCCTGGCATCATTTTCCCATCTGGAAATTAGGTGGCTTGCCTGCTTGCTGCTGCCGTGTTGCAGTTAAGGGTCTGTCCCCTACAGTGAAATGTCACCAGCTGGCTGATGGTTACATATCCCACAAGTGCCTGCAGTATGTGCTGCTCACTGAACCAGCCCCCATGTGCCAGTCCAGAGCTGGATAACTGCTTCCATCCTGGAAAAGGAACGGGACCAGGCTGGCTGCTGGAGCTCTACAGTGTTCAAGCCACAATGCACGAAATAATAACCAATGTGCTGCATTGAATCCTCTGAGCATACCCATATCTGGCCAAAGAGGGAAAATCCAGACTAACAAGTGTTTACTCTGTCATTACTGGGAGGGTGGAGGCTTCTCACCAGCCCTTCTGGACAAGACAGCAGAGATGAGGTTAAAATGTTGCTTGAGGACATGTATTTAGAGTCTGGCATTTTTCTTTGTTCTAGTTCTCTTAGCAGTCATCCTGGTAGTGTTTTAAACACAGAGTGGTTGCAACTACCTTAAAACAAAAGCTGCCTGGGGTTTGAGATTTTTCCTTTTTAAGTATGTTTGTGAAGCCATTTGTGGCTGGTACAGGCCCAGGGTTGAAGAGGGAGCCCTACAGTTAGGACAGTGGATCCTCTTTTCCGAGGGAGTTGGTTTGTTGCACTGGCTCGTTTCAACCCATACTGTAACACAGCTATAGGGTGTTCTCAGATGGAACAAATCTGCATTGTCCTGGCAACACAATGGCTGCTAATGTCAGCCTGTTTGATGAATCCAGGGGTTGTACAGCAGCTGTGAAAAGGAGTAGCACCAGCTACTAACAGCCTTTTGCTTTGAAAAGCTAAAAAACCCTGTTCTCACTATTGTCCCTTCAGCTTCTAGTCAGTCCTAGTTACCAGCTAAAGTTTTACAGTGAATTTTGAGTTTCCAGACTAAATACTTTCAACATTTTTGGAATCTGAACTGACCTGCCAGCAGTGCTCAGATTCTTTTTAAAGAAACGACTTGTCTCCTGACTTGGAGACGTGTTTCTGGCCGTGTAGTAGCACAAGCAAATGCACTTGACTGCACGGGTTGCATCAACCTGCAGCTCTGTTGCTGCTGCTTCTGGCTCTCAGCTGAGTGTTAACCTCTGCTTTCAAAATTAACATGACTTGGTGCAAGGGAATTATTTGTTGTAGTTGGATCAAAGCTCAAGAATTGACAAAGGTAGAAGTAGGTGACATGAACTGTTTTTCCATGATCAATAGCCTCATTTCCATGCCAGTTCAGACTTCCTTTGCATCTTCTAAGAATCTTGAGGGGGTTTGTGACTAAAACCCGAGTCGTACCACCCGTTGTCACCTACTGAGGTACCATTAGTTAGAAAATAAACCTCAGAGAGGAAAGGGGTTCTCTTGAATTCACTGTGGATTTGTCCTTAGTGAATGATAGAATAGCTGTAGTTGCTGCGCTGTTTGCTTTATTAGGTTAACTTTATATTATTTAGAGTCTTCCCAAAGAGGCTCTTGCCCACACGAAACACAGGGACAGGAGGAGAAAGACCTTTATTCCTCCTTAGCTCTCAGTCACCCTCTGACAAAGTGCACTGTCTCTGTATGGAGGAGGTGACACAGGAATGAGTCACTCAGTCCATGTTTGCACTGTTGCTTGAATTTATCCTGAAATAGGCTTTCTCCATGTACTTTCCTCACCTTATTGGTGATATGCAGAAGGATGGCTGCCTGCCGCACAACTGAGGCAGAGTGACTGAATTGCTGTTCTGTCCTAAAGTAAGTGCAAGCAGTTCTGCATAGATTACCCCTTACAGACTGACCATGCATTGTAAATCTTGAGGGACATCCCCTTGTATTTAGGTAAACCCCAAAAGAGCGCTGTTCTCCACCCTAAAGAAAAGCTGTCTCAGATTGCTGATGTATGAGATTGCCCTGGTTTTCTGCGACCAGCACTTGGGAGCTCTAGATTCCAAACTCCATGGTTATAGATTCTGCCAGCTGTGCCAGCTCTTCCCACTGGGTTAGCAGTGCTATGCCAGCCACTCAGAGTTATGGGAGGAGGGATATTGATAGAAAGAGGAAAATCTGAGCTCATCTGAGGTCTTCCGTGGTAGGCACTGGTCAAGGCTTGAAAAAAACCCCATACATTTAGTAGGTGCCCGATCCATAACCCTTTCTTGAGGACAGCTTGAGCACTGAGTAGTTTCTCTGCACCTTTGTCCCTCTGGTTTTGCAGCTGAGCTCTGCTGTTTCTTTAAGATGCGAAATGAATCCCTTGAGTTCACATTTTGGGGCTGAAGAGAAGTTAAAGAAAATGAAGAACACAGCCTTTAGCATTTTCAATTGAATATCTCACCTGCTGCTGTACCCGTCTGTTGGTACTGCTGACTGTGCTCTCAGCAGTGACGTGTGGTGGTTTACACAGAGGGAGGAAGGCAGTTTTTCTTCTGATAGATGAATATGAGTAATGTCATTTGAATTTGGAAGACAAAAAAGCAGTGAGGGAGGAAGCAGTACTCTAAAGGAATCTCATTGTTTATACTGTGTGTAGCATTTTGAACAGATAGAGTTGTAGAGTACTGAACAGGCTTCAATTCGGTCTTTACTGCTCTGGCCAGGATGTCCTTCCAGCAGTGCCTGCCGGCTTCCCACATTTGCAGTATTCACTCTTGCACAACTGCTTTTAAGCTCTCCAACTTCGTGCACTCTGAGAGCAAAACTCAGATGTAAATGCTTCTACTTGCCACTCTTTTTTTTTCTGTCTCATTGCCAGAAAAGCATCAGACTGAAAATGCAGTTCAGCCTTCTGTCATTCTTGCTAGGTCTTGTCCTCTTTATTCCGTGCAGCTGCCTTTACCATCAGATTGATAATGCTGCATGTGCACCTCTTGTTCAGCTTACACAGGGGAATATGATACCACTCACTACAGTTTCTCAGCTGACTCCAAGGAGGTGGGGGGGAAATGTTGAGAGGGCTTGATTGAGCTTGATTTGAAAACTGCTGGAGTACGTGCTGAGAAGTAGAGACTTTAACTGTTAAGACTTGCAAGTTTTCTGTTTGAAATACTGAATTCAGAGCAACTTCCCAAAGTTGGTTTGTTCCGCTAAAAACTACCACTGCAATCCCAGTACCCCGCTACCTCTCCCTTCATCTGTAAACTAAGTCCATGTGACAGGTATGGAATTTAGCCAGTTTTACCTCTGTTCCTAAAGCTGCTAGCAAGCATGCTAGAAATGTCTGGGAAACTTTGAACAGAAGATCCTTGTGGGCTTGTCCAGCCAGCCTGAAACAAGGAAGAAAATTAAGCTGCTGTAATGCCAAAAGATCTGCCACAACTGATTCTCAGAGAACAAGGGGGTTGGCGTGCCTGTTAAACTCCCCCAAAACAATGTTCTGGTGTAAATAGGATTGTGCCTTCTTCGGAATAGTTTTTGGTTTGACAGCCGGCTGTGGGCAGCAGCAAGACTCTGAATTCTTTACTTGGCTTTGGAAAAGAGGGTCTGCAGCCTTTTCTGACGAGACTCTCATGCCACAAGTGACTGTTGCAAGAATCTATTGTCTTCTAGCCTTGGATTTAAGGCAGTGCCATAATGTAGCTGGGAAAATCAGGTGTGGAAGGCCTGAAGGTGTTTGCTGTGGTCTTTGCAGGCCTCCGGAGTACAAGTGGCCGATGAGGTGTGCCGTATCTTCTATGACATGAAAGTGCGGAAGTGCTCCACGCCGGAGGAAATCAAGAAGAGGAAGAAGGCTGTCATCTTCTGCCTCAGTCCAGACAAAAAGTGCATTATTGTGGAGGAAGGCAAAGAGATTCTGGTGGGAGATGTCGGAGTGACAGTCACCGACCCTTTCAAGCACTTTGTGCAGATGCTTCCCGAGAAGGATTGCCGCTATGCCTTGTATGATGCAAGCTTCGAGACCAAGGAATCCAAAAAAGAAGAGCTGATGTTTTTCTTGTGGTAAGCCACCTTCCCAACTCTCTCATTCCTCACATGCAGTCCAGGCACTGTGGGCAAGGTCTTCTCAGCATTTGTATTGCCCAGGCTGGGAAAATGGCAGCCTTAAAGTGAGCTGGGCAGCCTGATGCCTGTATTCTGGAGCCATTACATTGTTCCACTTGTCCATGGTGGGTAGGATACTGCTTCTTTCTGGGCTGGATAATCAGTGTCACTAATTTCACTCTTTGGTGTCTCCCATTAGGGCACCAGAACAAGCACCTCTTAAAAGTAAGATGATCTACGCAAGCTCCAAGGATGCAATCAAAAAGAAGTTTCAAGGTACGTAATACAGCTAATGCTCCTAACTCTGCTGTGCCCCTGGAGTACACAGCAAGGCTTAATTAGTTTAGGTTTTGAGGTTTTTTTGGTTGTTGTTTTTCTGAGAGACTAGTGAGAAGTGAGGTGTCATGTGACAGAGCTAAAATGAGCACTGGCTCAAATGCACATTATCTGACAAAATTTTAGAGGCACTAGAACAGTGCTCAGGACAAGAGCAGGTTTTACAATGTGTGATGTACCATATGGAGCAGCACATCTGCACCATACAGGCTAGAAACCATTAGACTCGTAACACAAAGCTGGATTTTGTGCAGAGCTACCTCAGTGGCAGAGTACTTTCATCCCCGTGTCTGCTAAAATGCAGTCTCATAAACTTACTATGCTGTAGGTAAGTCAGCCTGGCTTGTAGCCAGGTAGCACTCTTCAGCTCCTCAGGCTGCACTGGGCCAAAATCTTGCACTGTGCAAGACTGATGGGATCATTGTGCAGCAGTGCCAGCCTTCACAGGATGGCTTGCCCAGGGATTGGAACTGCCATGGGAGACTCTTGTGTGCTGCACATGTGGAAGTTGAGAAAAAGAAATCCCGAGGAAATTCTGCTTTTCACCATATAAGGCAGGCATGAGTTGGGCTCCCCATCCTTAAAAAGGAAAAGAAAGCACTGTTGATTGCTTAGCCCAGCTCTCAGTCTCTGCCTCGCAGGTTCTCAGTGTGATGCTTTCAGCCACCTCTGCAGAGCCAGCGGGAGCTGAGTGAGCCCTCTCTGTGTGCTTGCCTGGAGCTCCCTCCCCTGCTGTATCCAGGGCAGCACAAGAAATGAGGGATTTGCTCACTCTAAGAGCCTGCCGTGAAAGGCCAACAGTCTGAGCACTGAGCTAGTGACAAATTTCTCCCTACATGTCCCTACAGTGACATTTGGTGTGCAGCCACATGTCTCCTGGGACATGTCAGGGAAAAACCATCAAATTCCCTAAGCTAAGGCAGGGCTTGTCTGCTTGAGTGACTGGATTGCTTCTTCTAATATTACTACCAGGTATGTTTCTTTGATTGCTTAGCAGCATGTTGAAATACCGCATTATTGAGTGTTTTGCCTCTTTTTTTAGGCATAAAGCATGAATGCCAAGCAAATGGGCCAGAGGACCTGAACCGAGCTTGCATTGCTGAGAAGCTAGGAGGCTCCCTAGTCGTAGCTTTTGAAGGAAGTCCCGTGTAGATGTCATACAGTGCCACAACTCTACAAGCATTCCATGTTTTAATAGATCAGTTATATAAAGCAAACATTCTAGGCAAGGGTTTCACTAACAGTAGGGAAGCTGTCTTGTAGAATAAAGTAGATTTTGGAGATGTAGCTCGTATGTACAAATGACCCTAAATAAATCAAATTAAGGATTTATCTTGGTGTATTAATATTTGCATTGGTTGTCCAGCCCAGTACTGTCCCCAATGGATTAACACTAAAGGTCTCCAAAAATTTGACCAGTGTATTATGAAAGATGGAGAGGTGAGAACGATCTGGTTCCTGTTCTTGCTTTTCTAAATAGTAACAAGCGAAATTCAGAAACTTTTCCCTGCAACCGTTTAAGACAAAACTTAAAACCTGTAGGTTAACTTCAGCTAAAGCAACCTGTTAGCACCAAAACTGGGTTAAATTCTTAGTGCTTGCAGTTGCAGAGCTGTACTAAAAAAGCCTGATTATGAAGCTAGACATAAAACAGACACACTTTTTCTGGAGAAGTAGTCCTAATCCACTCTCTTGTAAACTCACGGTGCAGTAATAATATCTAAAGGTTCACTTGTTCTGTAGGTTCAATTTTCTTGTTATGAAGTGTCTTGAGGTCTCTTTCCTCCTGAGTGATTCTATAGAAATTGCCTTTTCTGTTGACGTAGTTTAATTTAGAACTACCTTTCTCTAATACACACTTACTAGTGGATCAGATGCTTCTGAGGCTTTTATAAATGCGGATTCTTATATCAGAGCTCTCCAGTTATGGGTAGTAAAATGAAAAGGAACCACAACTTAAAAAATGGTATTTTCAGCCCCAGTCTTTGGTCACTTGGTCCATTTGTCCATAATTACTATTGATTTAACTTAGTAGAACCAATCAGCCTGACTAATATGGCTTGATCTGGGCTTTTTGTCTGTTAGCTTCTTTAATTCTGTAGAAATGCATGGAAATATCACCTACTAGAAAGTTTGACCTGAAATGCCTTTTGTATGGGGGGTAGAGAACATTCCTGTGCCAGCTACAGAGATCTTAAAAGCTTCCATGTTTCATCAGTGGTTGATTAAAGCTGTTTCCTTTGTGTAATGTGTACATGGGAGTTGCATAGAGTTTTCTTGTATGTCTGTAGAGAAAAAGAAAAAAAAACCAAAACCCTTAGCCTCCAGTGCATTACTGTGATATGTTCTGTGCGTGCCAAATTTGAACAGCCTAAATAAATGGGCTTTCCCTCCCCTGGGTCAGTGACTGATTGCTCTCCAGCCTCCGGATCAGCCCTGCTGCAGCGGGGCTGGCACTGCTGGATCTGGGTAAGCATTTAGGGAGCTGCTGTGCCTTCTGCAGCGACTGCCCTGGCCTGCTCTCGAGAGCAGGAGGCAGGGAAAAACAGGCTAGAAGGAAGAGCTGGTGGAGCTGGAGGGATCTGGGGGGAAAGCAGGTTTGTGTCTGCAGTGTGCTCCCCTCTTTGGAGGTGCAGCAGCAGGCTCCAGCTCCCAAAACAGCACCTGCTCTCTCTTTTGGGCCCAAATTCCCATTGGCTGGGGGCTGCCCTGGGAGCCATCTCCCTGTTTGCAGCCTGAGCAGCAGGAGCCCAGCCATGGGGTGGTTGTTCGGCACTGCTTTCCCTGTGAGGACTGAGGGAGCTTTCTCTGGCCAGCCCCATGGAGCCCGGGCAGTCACAGGATCGCTCTTCCTCCCCGAGCTGTTCCCAGCTGTGCAGGGACAGAAAGCTGCAGTGTCCTCAGCTCCTGGCAGAGCAGTGCCAGCGCTGTGCTGCTGTGTCTGGGGGCCAGGGCAATAATGGGCCATTACCTAACTCAGCATGTGCCCTCTCTGGCCACTGATGCCTGGTTTAAAACCCTTCATTAACGACAGGCATTGACTGACTGCTCTGACTTGGCACCCACACGGGTCACAGGGCTGGGAGCACAAGGTTTTCTGATGAAAAGGGATCCATTGGAATGCAGCTTCCTGATTCCGAGCAAAGCAAACTGGCCTGGATTCTGCTGGGGCTTTTAGCCTGTCTTTCAGTCAGTGAGGAGCTCGCCCAAGTGGGTAAAGAGCCTCATAAAACAGCTCCTCCTTGCCCAGATGTCTGCAGTACTGATCTCTGTCCAAAGTCCAGGTGGAGATAAGGAAACCGGTGTGACACACTGGGAGTGGTGCTGCCTGACAAACAGGCAACTCCTAGCCAGGATCCAGCTGATAGCTGGTGCCTCCAGGCTGCAGGCATCTTTATCAAGCCCAGGTGATGCCATGGTCACTTCTGCCTGGGATTTCCTTTCTTGGTCAGAAAATGGAGCAGGAGACACTGCAAAAGAGGAAGGATGTCAGACCTTTAAGGTAGGAGCACAGTTCCCACAATGTGAAAGCCCTTGGATCAGGGACTTGGGTTCAAAGTTCCTGAGTCCCAGAGCTGAGTGAGAAGAGGTGAGAGGTGACACTTTGGGCCTTGGCTGGGTGTGGTGCTACAGCTTCAGCCGATTGGAGAGTCTGGCTGCTTTTAGGACCCTCACAAGAAGTCCCAAAGTGTATTGATCTTTGTACTCCAGAGGTAACAGTAACTTCACAGCTACGGTGCCTGGGCTTGTCCACATCATGGGGTTTGGTAGCCAAACTTCCACTCTCAGAGTTGTTTGTCCTGCTCTTCAAGGGGGTGAAACTGTTGTGACTGTTTTTAAGTTTTCTTCCAAATCACCCAGACCTTTTGAAAAAGCAAGACAAGCAGGGAGAGACAACATGATGAATGCTTCCTATAACCTGGCTGCTTGCTGGTGGGAGAAACCACTTCCTGACAGGGGTACGTGAAGAAAAAGGTGAAGGAGTTCAGCTGAGGAGGCAGCTCAGTCACACAACCTCAGCAGGACTTGTCCAGGTAGTGCAAACATTTTGAAGTCCACATGCAGGCAATGGTTTCCCAAAAGCCTTTTTTGTCCATTGGGCCTGGGAGAAGATGAGAACAGGAAATGGAGACTGATACTTCAGGCCTAAGTGTAAACAGCAGGCAGTGTAAATGTAATCTACAACAAAGGTTAAATTGAGTGTCTTAAACTGTGCCTTGATAAGCCCAGGTACCCAGACTGAAAGGTGACTCCAGGCATGGCTGAATCAGCAGAAGGATCCAATCTTCTCACTCTAAGTCACTCCAGCGGAGCAACTTCTTGATCTTTATCAATAAAGGTACCTGCCTGCAGTGCTGGGGCTGCTGATCATCCCTGCCATGAGTCACAGGCTGACAAGCACCAAGCCTGGGTGGCTCTCCTGGAGGAAAGGAGGTGACTGGGTGGGCACATGGCAAAATCCCACCAGCTGTGGGGAGAGCAGGGGCTGGCCAGGCCTCAGTTCCCCGTGGTCTTTGGCAAGGCTTGGCTTTCTCCTGGCCCCTCAGGATGTCCTTCCCCTTCCATCAAGGTGCCAAGGGAATTAAAAAATGGCAACAGTACCATTCCAGGTGTAAAAAAAATCAGCTAAATCTCTTTCCCCAATGAGAGTTGGGTTTTTTCAGCTTTGCTTCAAAGAACAGTCCCTCTCTTTGTTCCTGAAACAGCCACCTCAGCATTGTGTGCCAGAAGGGCATCGTGAGCCCTGGGGCTGGGAGCACTGAGCCTGCTCAGGGGCAGGCTTTGGAGCCCCATTGGACTAAAACTGCTCCATGGTGCACTTGGAACACCGACTGCCCTCCCTGCGCTGGCTGTTTGGGGGTCTGTTACTGCTTCCGTGGGCAGGCCTGGGTGTCTGCTCTCTGTGCACAGGAGCTCACAATAAAGGAAAGAGTTGCTGCAAAAGCAAAAAACTGAAAAACCAAAGGAACTGCGTCATTTCCCGGCACCTGGGGCCTTTCATCCTCGTGCCTCCCGGGGAGTGAGAGCCACCCTGCCATGCTCAACAGCTCCCTCCAGCTTGTGGATTGGGTGGGGGTTTTGTGCAGTCCTGATAAAATGCAGGCATTCCCTCATTTTTGTGGAGCTTCAATCCCACAGGTCAGGCATGCTGGGCTGGGGCAAGTGATGGTTCTGACAGGCTGAGGTCACCAGCGGCCCTTGATTCATGCGTTCCTCTACGTGTGCCACAAAGTCCAGGGAAGATAAACCACAGGCTAATCCTGGCTGTGGGGCAAAGGTCTGCTTCCCGAGTTTGTCCCTCTGGGATGGGGAGACCAGCCCTATCTGCCACCTGCACTGGGACAGGGAATGGGGGGACACACACAAGTGTGGGGGCAGGGGGTGGCTCTCAGCTCCTCATTTCCTTGGCCCTTTTTCTTACCTGGTCCCAGCTGAGTCACGCACAGTCCTCCCCCACCCTTCATCATGGCCCCAAAAGCCACAGTTTTGAGGGAGGGACAGGATGTCCCAGTCCTAAAAAAGAACTGGTGTGCAGTACAGGGGTTGGTCACACACTGGCCTTCCCCAGGAACAAAATGGAAGCAGGTCTGCCCCTCGTCCTCCTTCCTGGCCTTGGCTCTTCGCACGCAGTGGAGGGACCGAGGGGCCTTTTCCTCCCCTCTCTCAAATCCTGCTGATGTCAGCACTGGGCTCAGCAGCTTTATTGTGGGGAGACAGGCACCAAGCTGTCACGTGGCCTCTCCCACTTCCTAAGAAACCAGCTTGAAAATAAAAAAGAAAGGGAAAAAAAAAAAAGAACAATTTCAAGAACAATTAGGGAAAAAAAAAAAGGAAAGCAACAAGAAGGGGAGAGCAGAGGGCTGGAGAGCCTCAGAGTAACCAAGGGCTACCACCATCACACAGCACCCACAAGGACAGATCACGGGGGAGCACTAAGGTTTAAAGCGAGCAGGAGGAATGGTCCCTGTCCCCACCATGCCCCTACCCTACTGCCATGGCAAAAGCGTCAATCCCTCCACCAAACCCCACACAGGGAGCCCAGCCCTGGACCATCAGTGGCAAAACACAGTGGGAAGGAATTGTTTCTCTCCCTTGTATGTAGTGGATCAAAACCAGGGGATGGCTTCTGCGACACCGCAAGCAAGGAGGGAATAAAGAATATGCTCCTGGCCAAAGCAGAGTCCTTCTTCAGTGACCCCAAAGCCCTACCTGGCTTGCAAACTTAGAAAACCCAACACAAACAAACAAAACTCCAAGAAAAATGAAGCAAGGACAAGCTCTTTTCACTACATCATTTTAATTGCATCAACACCCAGAAATACACGTGCCAAGAGCCACCCATCCAAGACGGCATCCTTCCATGGTGGGTCTTACTTTCACACTCCTTTCACTCAAAAAAAAAAAAAAAAAAAAAAAGAAAAAAAAAGGAAAAAATATATAATTGCACTGGTTGATGTACAAACAGAGTCTTCCCTTTTCGCACATTGGTGGGATCTGCTGGAACAGGAGGGTGATGCCCCAGCGCGCGCCTGGCGTGGCCACAGCAGCTCCCCAGGAAACGAAGAGTTGTACAAAACAGTATGAAGATTTTCTTAAAAACTGCAGTGTTTACTGGTTGGTTTTTTTGGGAGGTTTTTTGTACGTTTTCTTGTAAGTTTCAAAACTAGGTTTCGGGTCACTAATGGCTTGTATCTTTTATCTACAGTAAATTTAGCATAAATTTTTATTTTTAGGAATGTGTAAGGCATTTTGGTAAGTTAACTGTAAGGTCCAGGGTGAAGACTCGTCAAACCGAAGTCCCTTCCTTTGAACTGTCCTCTTTTCCCTGGAGAAGGAAAAAATAAGTGGATTACTCAACTGGCTCAACCTTATTCTCATGGCAGCTCAAGCCCCAAAGCATTTCACAGATGGGCCAGGTCCTGCCTTTGGGGCAGGGAGAACCTTGACCACCATCTCATGTGGTCCCAGGGTTTCCCAAAAGCCACCCAAATGGTTTCTGGCAGCAAGGGCCACCTTGCCTCCACTTTTAAACCCCTGCCTGCTGCACACTGCCCCAGGACCTCCACCAGCATCAAGGGGAGCCATGGCCAGCACCTGTACCATTTCCTGAAGCTGTTCTTTCAACTTCTTCACCATTTCTCTCTCTTTGGCCAGTTGGTCCTGGGTAACCTTCAGTAGCTCCTGTAGTTTGGTTGCTGCCTGGCCCAGGTCCTTTGTTAATTTTTTTTCTTTTTCAAGTCTTTCCTACATGGCAGTCAAAAGAAGGCATCTGCCTGAGCCTCCCTTTGCCACCTGGTGACCCTCCCCCCTTCAAAACACCTCAGGCCACCTTGGGTCTGCATCAAGCTGTCTCACTGACCACAGGCCAGGGGAACACGCAGTTCCCTCCTCGACAGGGAGAACAGGCATCTCCCCAAAGCTATAGCTCTCTCTGGCTGCCTGGAGATGCCATGAGCCAGAACTGGATGGTTTTCCAGTTTGTGAAAAGCCCAGCCCGTGTTTGCTCAGGGCCTCACACTTATCTCGGCCTACAGGGATGCAGTGGCTGTGACCCTGCTATCCTTCAGCCACGGTGGAGCTCTCAGCCATCTTCTGCAGGCTAACCATGGGCCTCACTCCCCCATCCTCAGAAATGTCCTGCTCAGACATGACTTTTGCTGTCGTGGCACAGCCAAATCACCTTGAGATGCTGGGCCTCCTCCTTGTCTGAAGCTGCTGCATGTTCAGCCAGTCTCAGCTTTTCCAGCTCTGCTTGCAAGCTGCGTGCTAAGCTCTGGGCCTGGAAAGGGACACACTCGGTAAGCACAGAAGCCAACGGTGCCAGCATCTCCCACACATCCTGCTCCAGCCATCCCTGAGTGCCCGTTGGGTGTGTCCTGCTGAAGGGTTGGGTGGTACAGACACACAAGGCATTGCTGGTGCTGGTCCAGCTTCCACCAGGGAGATGTCATTTCTCGCTTGGAGCAGCAGGAAACCCAGCTAAAGCCCTCAACCCTCAAAGGAAAAAGCTGGCACAAGACATGGGGGGACTGAGAGAGCTGAATTTGAGGGGCCAGTGATGCCACATGGCTTTAGCACAGCTGCTCTAAGAAGTCCGTCAGATGTGGGAGGGAATGTCTCACAGCAGTGTCTGAGGTGTGGACAGTGATGGGGAAAAGCCTTCAGATTAATTCTTCAAATTAATTCTTGGGCTTCATTAGCAGCCTAGAACCCAGGAAGGCTTTGCAAACCCTGGTGTCCTCCTCGCCCACACCCACCTCCTCTAGCTCCCGTGCCAGCTTTTGCCGCAGCATTTGCTCCTTCTCCGCCAGCGTTTCATTCTGCTCCAGCTGGGTTTTCAACTGTGTTTAGAAGAGGGGAAAACACCCAGAAATAACATTTTAAAGACTCAAGAAATGAGCTAGCAGGGACATCACCAAGAGAGCTGGGCTGGACAGAAGAAATAAAACCGGACACTTTCCCCATGGCACCAAAGGGCAATAGGTACCAGCATCCCGTCTCTGCTGGGAGGTTGCTGATGGTGAGCCTGGGGCTTGGCTTAGCACTGCCTAATTTTGCTTGCTCCTCAGGCAGCACCATCTGAGACGTGGGATGAGAGGCATCCCATAGAGAAAGATGTGCCTGGCAGGCCCCCATGACTGGGAGAAGGCTCCACAGTTAAAAGGATTAAAGGAGAAAGATGGAGTACTGCCACTGGCAAGAGGTGTCAGCCTGGAAGGGAATAGCTGCTGCTAATGCCCTCAGCCCAGCTCCAGCAAGATTTATGGAGCCTCTGTAATCCTAATCCTCCCTGGCCGGGAAGAGATCCCAGCATAGCTCTGTCAGGGTGCTGTCCCCTTCCTCTGAGGAAGCCTAAGCTCTGAACCCCACAGGGCACTGTCACATGGCAGTGCTGGCCCAAGTGCTTGTGCCATGTCCTGCCTGCATCCCCCAATCCCTGGCAGCCCGATGCCAGGACAGAGGGCTCCCAAGGGAAACAGCCTGGTGAAAGCTGACTGCCATGTTCCCTAAGGGAACAGGATACATGGTTGATGGGGGGGTGCTGGGCTGGCTCCCCTCCAACACAGGATGGGAGACAACACAGCTGTGACAGCCCTGAGCAGTCGTGTGCAGTCCTCCATGTGGTGAGAGATGGTGACACAGGACAGGGACGTGGTTAAGGGTCAGAGCCTCCACAGGAGCGGTCTCACCACCCTAACCTCGAGGGTGCAGGCTCACTTGGCTCAGCTTGTAACCCCACTACTTCTCCCTCCTGTATGTGGCTCTTCACCTCACTCAACTGCTGCCTGACCTGGAGGGAGAAGCAGCAAGCCTGGCTCAGTGACACATCCCCACGCCACAGCCTTCACACCACCCACAGGGATCTACAGATAAAGCCTGCCAGCTTTTTGGCTTGCACACGAGCTGGAATGTTTGAAAAAACACCTCCATTTCTTCCAGAGCAGTACAGTGGTACCTAACCTAGGCAGCTCAAGAGTTCCCAGCAGTGCAGAGCACATGCTTCCTTCTCGTCTGCTCAGAGATGGATGGATGGATGGATGGATGGATGGATGGATGGATGGATGGATGGATGGATGGACGGACACCCAAACCCCTGCCCCAGGGTGGTGTTGTGGTGACAAGTGTCCAGTGGTGGGGCAGGTGGGTTTTTCCGCTACACACCAGCTTGAGCAAGCCTTGCTGCTCTCCCTTCCTTCCCACCCCCATCACAGGAGGAAAGATGGGCAAATAAAAATCTTCTCCTGCACCTCAAGCATCACCTCTGAACATGTGGTCCCCAGCAGCACCAGGTTTCCCCATGCAATGGCTGTGCCTTCCTCCCTCCCAGAGCCCACAGGAAGGGTGCTGGCCCCACAGCTGGTTTGCAAACCAGCCCCAAGGACCCAGCAGGGCATGTCCCAGGGTCCCTCCTTACCAGGGCCAGCTCCTTGCTCTGCTTCTGCGTTTCTGTCTTTGCTGCCTCCAGCTGCTCCTGGGACTCTGACAAGAGCTGCCTCAACTGCAAAGGAGGAACAGAAAGGAAAAAAAAAAAAGTCTTTTTATGCACTTGGTTTTGGAACTCTTTGGCCCAAGGAAGCTTTTTTTGATGCACATCTTCCCAAAGAGGTCATGGTGTCATCACGTGCTGACCAGGCTGCTGATGGCCGCTCAGACAGAGACAGCCATGGGACAGGTCTGTCTCACCTGAGCCACAGAAACCACACAGGCCACCCAGGAGCAGCAGACAGCACCTCCATACAGATCTCCCTGACCCATCACCTTGCCCATGACTCTCCTGGCTTTAGGAGTCTGCAATCCAGACTGGAGCAACCATCTCCATCTGTTTTCTGCTTCTTTTATCTGCGGATCCCTGGGGCACGTCTCAAATTCCCAGGGCACTCCTCAAATCCTCAAAATGTGCATGGGTGGTGAGTCGGGGTTAGAAGAAGGTGAAGAAGGCAGCAGCCACCACACTTACAGCTCCAACTTCTTTTGTGTAGTTCTGGCGCTCAGAGCTGGCTGTCTCCAAGTGATTTTCCAGTTGTGTTTCCAGAAGAGAGGTGTATTCCTTTAGCTGCATTAAAAGACAGGAAAGCAGGAGGGGGTTGATTTTTTGAGGTCCAACACATCCCAAACATCCTATGGTTAAAGCCTGCCCTCCCCAAGGCAAGTCAGGAGATGGGGCCTGACTCAACCCAAGCACAGCATGCAGAGACCTCCCCTCCCCAAACAAACCTCACCTGATCTGTGCTCTGCAGATCTGCTTTCAACTTCTCCACCATGCCTTCCAGGGATTTCAGCTGCAGGTGTGACTGAAGCAGAAAGGATCAGAGGACACTGAGCACCTTCAGCTCAATCATAAACTGGCTGCTGTTTGACTCCCACCTCTCCCACTTCATCCTGTACCCATCAGGTAGAGGTCTGACATCCAAGGGGAGATCCACAGAGGAGCTCTCCTTCTCAGAGAGGACGAGTCTAACATACACAGGCCATAAATCATGGAGCAAGGCAACAGCTCTTGCCTTCAGCGTTTCAGGTGGCTGCAGTCAGGTTTCAACACCTGAGAAATTGGCACCAGACTCAGCAGAAGCTTCCTGCTGAAAGCACTTTTTGGTTTGGAAGCAGCAACTGTCCAATGAGGTGTCATGGACTTCACTATTAAGAGAGGCCAAGCTGCCAGAAAAAGCACCTAAACCAAGGCTCGTTTTTGAAAAAGACTCCATAGATGCTGAAGTTTCTGGAAAGGAGGAATTCACCTCCTCTCCACCGAGAGGCAGGATTGCTCTAGGAGCTTCCCTAGGCACCAGACGTTCTTCCCATCACGCACACCATCAGCAGCCACGTCACCCTGTGCAATCCTACACCAGCCCTCAGCACTGCTGGCGCTGCAGGAGCCAGCAGTGGGCTGAGAAATTAAACATCTCTTGAACAACAGCTCCCCCCACCTCCCTGCAGGCCCAGTTAACTCTGAAACCCCATGTGATGGATGGGGAGCAGCCAGACCATGGAAAATAGCTCAATCTCTGTTCTGCATTCAAGAGGGAAGATTCTACGTGAGGTGGGCTTTTTGTCAGCTGGCTCGGTGACAGGAGGGGTAGATTTGGGGAGAAAAGCAAGTCCCTGTGTCTCTGTGTTCAGAGTTGGCAGGAACACTTAGGGTCACCAACCAATTTATAGCAAACAGATCCCCTTCTCCTGGAAGTCTAGGAGCACCAAACCCAGGTGTGTCACCAACACGCACCTTTTGGAGCTCCTCTTCAGAGGCTGTGAGCTTTGCCTTCCACACCTGCTCCTCCTCCTCCACGCTCTTCTGCAGGTTTCGCAGCATCCCTTCCTGTGGGCAAAGCCTCAGCTGAGCCCAAACCTCCTCCAGCCCCCACCAGGCTGAGCAGTAAGGGCTGGAAGCCTTGGCATACCCAAAGCCTCTCCAAGGATTTGGGCCAAACAACAGGTGACAGAATTAGAACAAGGTGGGGCTGGGGCTCCTAATCCCTATTCTGGCTCAACCACCCCGGACATCAGAGCCCTTGCTGTGTCTCATCCCATCACCACCAGCAAGGTTTCCAACACAATTAGGCTGAAGGAAGAGCTCTAGAAACTCACACTTATCCTGTTCCTCTGTCTCACCGACAAATACTCTCCTACAGGGCAGCCCCCTCAAACACACCAAGGGATACCCACCCTGAGCTCATGGGCAGCCTGGGCTGCCAAGAGGCCTCTACAGAGGGATTTCCAGTGGGAAGCCAACACAGTGCAAAGGGCAGGAACTTACTGTCTCTGCGAGGATCGTTCTGTACTGCTCACATTCTGCTTGTAAAGTGCTTTG
Organism: Callaeas wilsoni; assembly: GCA_013398955.1. Classification (NCBI taxonomy): domain Eukaryota; kingdom Metazoa; phylum Chordata; class Aves; order Passeriformes; family Callaeidae; genus Callaeas; species Callaeas wilsoni. The sequence goes on from VWPU01015325.1 coordinate 21,442, forward strand.
CGCTTCCTCTGCCTCTTTTAATTTAAGAGCTGAATCCTAAAAGGAGAGGGAAGGGAAGGAGAGAGAGAGATGAGGAGAAGAAACATGTGACCCTCCAGCACTCCCTCGCCCCTCCACTTTCCAGTCTTCACATACTGGTGGCTCTGTTGTGATCATCTGCTGTTTCAGCACACCCACGGTCTTCTCCTTAAACTCCTGTAGCCACGTGTCATAATCCTGAGTTTGGAAAAAGGAGAACACGGGAGAAGGAGGATGCTCAGACATCTCTTCGTCCCATGTGGAGGAGGCTCGGGGGGGGTCTGAGGAAGCCTGTCCCACCTGCTGTGAGGACATGGTGACTCCGGGGAGGGCGGAGAGCAGCGTCTGCTTGGTTCGTGTCTGGAGTGCATCCAGCTGTTGGGCCAGCTCTTCCTGAAAGAGGGACAAACTGCAATGGATGGAGGTCTTGGGCACCTGCTGGCCAGGGTGACAACACTGGTCCTGCTTTTCTGTGCCTACAGGGCTGGGGAAACCAGCCAACACAGAAAACTGCTGATGCTGGGAACCATGAAAACATCGCTTCCAGTTCAACCGTCTCCCTGGTTCTCTAACCATGGCCAGTACCAGGGATGCACTGCCCTCAAGACAAATTCTGGAGAAGCTTGCAGCAGAGTTGAGCCAGCACTGCTCCTAAGCAGGCAGGCAACCCAGGGCAAGCCTCCCTGGTGGCTTGGGGAAGCTGAATGTTTCCCTTCCAACACCAGGGAAATGCCAGGCTCACCTTTGCTTTTGTAGCAACAAGCACTTTTTCCTCACATGCCTTCTCCACTGTGGTCAGTGCTTCCATTGCCTTCCAGTTCTTTTCCCGAAGGTCCTGTAGAGACCACACACAGGGCAATAAGCCACATGCTGTGCCAAGGGCCACAAAGTTGCTTGCTGGCACTACAGGGGATTTCAAAGCCTCTGCTTAGGGAATTTGGTTTGGTCAGGAGTCTTCCATCCCATGCACACAAGCATTCCTTTCTCCCCAGTCTTTCCAATGGCTCCACATATCCCACTGCTCTGGCAGTGCCCTGGAGAGAGCAGAGCACAGCTGGACGGGGCAGGAGCTCCAGAAGCACACTCAGGATTTCTGCAGGGACACAGGCCAAGTGGAGGGATGCACGGCGGCCTCCACACAACTGGTATCACCTTGCAGTAGAGGGGTAAGGAGCAGAGGAGCAGGAAGGTGTGGAGGAGCCTTCTCAGGGATTGCCTTGGCCCTACCAGGGTAGGATCTCTCTGGTTTACCAGGTCCTAATCCTTCCAAGAGAACAGGGGACAGACATACGACCTCAGGCAGCCCACCAGCTCCAGCTGCACAGCTTGTGAGGGGTATTCCTGCTCTCTGGTAGACGAGGCAATGGCTCCAGGGCTCTGTGGGGTTGGAAGAGCCTCTGGCCACACCCTGGAGCCATCACTAGGTGACCACGATGGCACTCACGTACGTTGTTTTTCACCTTCTGTTGCTCCACTGCCTCCCGCAGCTGCGTGGCTTCCCTTTCCAAGGCTGAGAGCTGGTTTGTCTTCTCCTGGAGTCTGGAAGGGCAGGATGCAGGAGTGAGCCTGAGCAGTCACCTCCCTCACGGGCAGCAAGCTCCCGAGATGGAGACCACAGCCCTTCCTATCCTGGTCTGCTCTGGGATCTACACACAGCAGGAGGAAGAGGGAGCAGGACTAAAAACCACAGCCATGGCAATACTGGAGTGGGATCTGGTTTTCTACCCCGTTATCAGCAGTAACAAGCAATCAAGTAAATGGCTGGCTGTACACACAACAAGAGGAAGAAGCAACCTGATGCATAACTGGGACTGCTCCTATCCATGGCTCATTAGGCTGAGAGAGCCCACAGCTCTGCATTTTGAAAGTATCATCCCACCATCTTGAGAAACATTAAATGAGGGCTGCCAACTTGACACCAGAGAGCTGCATCTTCCCTCCACACCCTCAGATCCCCCATCTGCCCTGAAGGGACCCTCAGTTTGAGCAAACCAAGGTTCAGGTCCTTGAGAAGAACTACACAAGTTTCTTGGGGTCCCAGGACAACTCAACAGCTGCCTTCCTTTAGAGGGATGCTGGATGCCTGCTGGCAGTAGGGTCATAGAGAAATCTTCCCTCCATGCAGAGCTGGAAGTGCCCAGCACATGGACAAGGAGCAACAGGCAGGACTCGTGACACGGGAAAGTCCAGTTAAATGCCAGGAAACCTTTGCGTGCTGGGGGGTGGGGGAAGATGTTATCCAGCACTGGAATAGGGACCCTGACCAGTGGTGAATCTCCATCCTTGGAGATACCTGGAAACATCTTTTAAAAACTTCCTCTGGTTGGCCCAGCCTTGAGCAGGGACTTGGACCAGAGACATCTCACACCCAGCATCAACACCACCAGAACCTCCTGTTCTGCAGGACTGGTCAAACTCCATGTGCCTGCCAGCAATTCAGTCCTACTTCAGAATGGACTGGTTGTTAGGTGGGGCCAGCACCAGAGCCAATTAACATTTTAAACAGCACTGCTGGCCAGGATTGACCTTGACTTCCCAGCTGGGCAGCCTCAAGCCTGCCTAGAAGCCAGGAAGCCCTCAGCCACAGGCTCAGTGCTTGAGGAAGCCTGGGACACATGGACAGCAAGCTGGAGGTGCCACTGCAAGTGATACACCTGGACCCACCTTGACTGCAGCTGCTTCATTTCTGCTTCATTGGCTGCCTGGAAGAGAGAAAGCACTTTGATTACTTGCCCCAGGCATGTGATACAGGTCAGCCCTTTCTGTGGCACCCCAGAGAGGATCCCAGAGCAAAGACAACACAGGGATTGTGTAAGCAGTGTCACCCATTCCCCTCCTTCCACCCCAATTAAACGAGCACACAACCTGCAGGTCTCTGTCTTTTTCTGCCTCCCTCATCTGGCCTGCCTCCAGCAGAGCTTCGATGGACTTGATCCTCTCCAGAAGCTTTGTGTTCTCCAAGCTGGCATCCTGCAGTTTTCCTTTCACACTGTCCAACTCCAGCAGCTTGCTTTTAACCTCTGCCTCGGAGCTCAGCAGCTTGGCCTGCAGTTCTGTTGGAGGGAAGGGTGACAAAACACAGTAGGGCAGGTGCAAACAAACCTGAAGACTCCCCACTCTGCTCTGTCCAAGCAGGATCTCAGCCAGAGAAGCCTTGGCCATGGATGCTTTGAGGAGGCACAGAAAGGGCATGTAGGGATGCAGGACAGCACAAGAGAGAGGTATAGGAGTAACATCCCGGGACAGAAGCACAGACCAGCCCATGTCTTGCTCATAACCAACATCAGGCAGCCTCACTCATCCCTGGATCTACTTGTCCTGCCCCAACTGGCTCCTCCAAGCTCTCAAAGACTCCAGTCTGCCCCACAGTCCTCCCCATGCTGATCCCACTTCCTCACCAGCAATGCTCTGCTGCTGCCCTTTGGTCTTTTCTGCATCTGCCAACAGGCTCTTGTAGCTGCTCTGCGTTTTGCGGAGCTCGTCGCTGACCTCATCCAGCCTCTTCTGCAGCATCACCTCCGCCTCCCGTTGGTAAGCCTGCATGGCAGGAAGAGAAGGTTTCCCTGGAGCGTGACAGACACCCCAGCCAACATGAAGCAAAGCTTCGTGTGTCACATAATCCTATTTTTAAGCTGTGTTTTGGGGGATTAAAGTCATCCTCCCCCCGAGCTCTCCCTGCGCACGAAGCACCCTGCGTTGCGCTCACATTTTATCATGTGCCAGCCCTCACGTTGGGAAGTAGAAATACTCAAATGTCTCAGTCCTGGGCCAATTCCATGGTCAACCTTCCCTCTGGAGAGCTCTGAAAAACCTCTTAGAGCCCTGGTTCAAACCACCCCAGCCCAGCAAGGAGAGGTGCTGGCGTGAGGCTTTGCAGAACAGAGACGCCCAATCACATTTCCACACGTGGAGAAATTTTCTGTGCAATTTTGGCCAGGGAATAATTTTTTTTTGCCATTGTAGAAAGCAGCAAGGAAGACGCCTGGCCAGGGCAGGCATTTTGAGCGAGAAGGCAAAGGAGGAGGAGGATGAGTTGCAGCTTTACAGGTACAAGTGGCACCCTTGCAGAGGGTGAAAAATTGTTTTGCATGGCAGGGATAGGAAAAGGTAAACCAGCAGGCCTGTTTCTGTCCAAGGGATGCTCCAAGCACCACCAGCAAAGCAGACCTGCTCTGTTTTTTGAGGATTTGACATAATATCCTCAGCTCAGAGCTCCAGGTGTTACTGTGGAACGTATTCACCCTAGAACCTTAAGCACATGACTTTAGAGTCTTCCAGCTAGTGTGATTTATTTAATTAGCATTAAGGTGTGCAGTGAGCTGACAGCCCTGGAGTTCTCCCAAAAGCATGTCTAGGAGCTCCTGCCTTCACACCAGCTATGTGCTCACATCACCCTCCTTGCTCCTCACCTGCAAAAGCAGCAGGAGCCAAATGCAGCCCACCAAAAGGAGAGCCACATCCTCAGGCACACAAAAAATTATGAGCAAGGATATGGAAGGCCCCTTGCTCTAGGAACTCCTCTACTAAACCATTTTGGCACATGCAGATAAAGGTCTCCTCCACCACAGCCCCTTCTTGAAGGGGCCAGAGCAATTCAAAGACCCCAGCATATTCCTGAGGGGCATCCCTCACTCTGTCTGCTACACTGGGATTAATGCTCCCCACACACAGCTTAGCAACATTCCAGCAGGATCCCAGCAGGAGGGATCAACATCCCAAGAAGATGCTCTTCCCTGTGTGAGTGCAGCCTCCCTGCCAGCAACACACCTCTGTGTGCTCAGAGGCTCTGCTTGGGAGGTGTCCTTTCAGTAACACTAAAAACCCCAAACCCAGCCACACCCTGGAATCAACCAAAAAAGCCACAAGCTCCATCTCCTGCACCAGGAACAGAGAGCAACAAGCTTAAAACCATCTGAGTTTGAGAGAGAGAGCACCTGCAGAAGAATGGCTTCAACCAGGGCATCCTGCTCCCTGGGCTCTGCTGGTGATGCTACACAAAGGGCACACGGAATGTGACAAGCCAATGGGGGGGAGAGCAATTAGGAAGCCTGCCAGGCAGCTTCCTTCCCAACCACGGACATTCATCTCTCTCCTAGCCCTTCCCATGACCAAATGCATGGATCCCATGCCATTTAGCCACCCATCCCTGCAAGGGGAGCGGGTTTGCTGGTGCCTGCCTGACCTGCAGCTGCTCGATTCGCTTCTCCGAGGCCACCGCTTTGATCTCCCAGCTCTTCCTCTGCTGCTCCTCTTGCTGCAGCACCTCCGACTTCTCAGACAGCTCTTTCATCAGCTTGCTGCACTCCTGCCTCAACTTGGCCAGCTCAGCATTTTGCCTGCAGCAACAGAAGCAGGGTTACTTCAGCCCACAGGCCAGCCAAGCTTCTCTGCTGTTGGCTGGGGTAAACACATGTTCCTGTGGGCCTGATGCAGGGCTTGAAATGGTGAACTTTGTTTGCCTGTTTCTAGGACACTCCTGGTCCTTCAGGGAGGGGGTGGAAAGAGCCAACAAATCACTTTAGAAAAGTCCTGTTTCAGTCACAGGAGACATTCCTTTCTTATGAAGTAGAAGACACATGGATCTGTGCTCCCAGACAGAAGAGGAAGCACTACAGCTGGAGTCCACTCTGTAATTATTTGCCTGCTGTTAAACACCAGTCATTTCAGACTGTCTATAAAAAGGAGTGTGAAATTCTTCTACCTAGCTCCTATTTGTTCTGCACACACTGGGCTGGGCTCTGTTCTCTGCAGCATCACTCCCATCAAAGAGCCAGCTGCATTTCTTCTCAAGTTTGAGAGTATAAGCTTCCCTATGGGGGAAAAGCAGCACAGTGCCTTCTGATCCCCTCCCCTCTGCACTGCTTGTTGGTTCTGGCATCAGCACAGGTGACCCCAAAGGAGAGAGGGATTCCTTGCCCTTTTACTTGGGAAGAACATCCTTGTTTCTCCTGGTGCACCCTCAAAAGCCATTTGGCAAGCTCTTCCTCCCTCATTCCCTCCTCTACCTCCAGCTATCTGGGGTGTCTGTAGAAGTACCTTTGAGAAAGGGGGTGGCCAAGCCAAGGTTTGCCAGAGGGCAGTCCCAGGCTCTGCCCTTCCCCCCAGCCTTACTTGCTTTCCATCTGGCTGGTAGCCTGGTTGAGGGCATCCCTCAGGATGGAGTTCTCCTGCTGCAGGCGAGCCAGCTGCGTGTTGGGGCCGTTCTCCAGCTGTTCCTGCAGGGTCCGGATCTAGAGGAGCCCAGCAGGGGTTAATGCCACCACCAGCCCTTTTGCTCCCCGTGTGGAAGCCATGAGAGGAGCAGGGAGGACTGGCAAGGCAGGGGAGCGTCTGCTGATGCTGACAGCCCCCAGGAGTGCGATACTCATGAAGATGTTCAACATGCCTCTTCTCCAAAGAGGTTTTGAGGGGGCTTAAAGGGTTTGGGGGGTATTTGGGGAGTTTTAGGGGTATTAAGTGGGTCTTAGAGGGGTGTGGGGGTCTTGAAGGGGTTTGGAAAGGGATTTGGGGCAGTTTAAGGGGAGTTTAGGGAGACCTTAAAAGGGTTTGGAGGGAACTTGGGCACCACCGCCCAGGAGCACCGCAGGGTCTCGCCCCTCCCCGAGGCTCTTGCCCCCTCCCACGGCTCAGCCTCCTCCAGAAGGTCACACATCTGCCACCAGCAGCCACCTGGCAGCAGCAGGCAGCAGGTGCAGAGCACAGCCTGGGGCTCACCTTGCCCTGGAGCTGCTGGGTCTCGCTGACGTGGTCCTGGTAGCTGGCCTGCATCCGCGCCTGCACGGCCACGATCTCCCGCTCGCGGGTCAGCAGCTGCTCCTTCAGCTTGCCCTCCACGGCCACCGCCTTGGCCCGCTCGGCTGCCAGCTCCTTCCAGGAAAGGAGGCTCCCAGTTAGTCCTCAGAGCACATGTTTCCCCATTTTAAGAGGATGTGGCCTCCTAGCTCAGCAGACTACAAAGTTTAGCCCTTTCATTGTTGCCCCCACACCCAGGTACATTTAGCACTTACATTTCCTCCTGCATTTTGTTTTGGGCTCTGTGGCCACTGGATGCCACTGTTGTTCCATGTTGGGCCAGCTAAGAGAAAGGAGTAAGACAGCCTGGAATTTTATTTTCCTCCCCCAGGATAAATAACATCACACAACGTTTGGGGCAAAGCAGAAAAATTAAGCAGATGGACTTGACAGCCCCTGGTTCAGCGTAGCAGGGATCTGTTCTGCCTTCAACACCCAAAAAGAGGTGGAGGCAGGGGGCTGAGTCAGGGAAGGGCACTGTAAATAGGACCAGGCTCCTTACAAAGGCACCATCTCAGCTCAGGGCATCTGAAATGAGAAAGGATTTGCTTTTCTCCCTGAAGGAGAAGAAAGCTGCAATCTCTTACAGAGAAGGGTTTCCCCCGCTTTTCCCATGGCTGCCAACGGGCACTACCCTGCGGTTCTTTGGGCTGGCACCTCCCCAAACTGGAGCAGGCCCAAGAGAGGAGGGCAGGGGGAGATCTCCTCCCCTTTTTGGGAAAAAAACAGGCAACAGGTGAAGGGCCCAAAGAGCCCCTAGGCTTCACCTGCAAGGGGGCTGAGATGTGGGGAGCAGGAGGCACGTGGAGAGCCACCATGAGCAGAGCCCACACCGGGGATGCCAGGAGGGCCACACAGGGCTTACCTTGCTCAGCTCCCGCAGTTTGTTCTTGGCAGCAGCTGCATCCTCCTGCTCGGCAGAGAGCTGCTTCTCCTTCTCCTCCAGCTGGCGTTTCAGGACAGCAACTGGGTCACCCTTCTGCGTGGCCTGCCAGCATGGGGTGGCACATCAGTGGGGACCGCCACCTTCAGACCCATCCCCTCCACCCCACATGCACGACATCCTGCCCTCTGCTCCAGGGGAAAATCCAGCTCCAGTCTCCAAGACACCCTCAGGGCCAGCCTGCCTGAAAATGGGGTGCCTTCCCTTCCCTTGCACCTCCTGAGGCTCAGCAGAGCCCTGGCAGAGCCCTACCGTGTGCCAAGTGTCCTGGATGATTCCTGCTTTCTCCGTCAGGATCTCAATGAGCTGCTGGGCCTCTCCCTCACTGAACACCATGCTTCTGACTGTGGACACAAGTGTCTTGTAGGGCAGGTACAGGGCCCCATCCAAATCCGTAGGTGCTAGGAAGGAGAGAGGAGGGATTGGGATTTCTGGGGACGACAGCAGAAATATTGTATCATCTCAGCTGGCTTCAACCCCACAACTGCCATCTCAAACCACCATCCATCCAGACTTCCAGAGTCACATTTGGTACCTCTCTGAGTGAGAACAGCAGGAAAAGTGCTGGAGATGACTCCACACACGTGCTCGAGTCAGCTGTCACCTCTGCCTGGCTCAACAACTGGTCCCAGCACCTGCCATCACCCTCTACCAAAGAGATTCTCAGCACGAGCTGGGAACGCTTTGCCAGTGCCAGGGGGCTGAGACATGTTGGGCATCAGAAGCTGGACTGCACCAAAATATAACCTTGCTGAAGGGTGTCACTCCAGGAAGCGGTGCCGGTGACAGCGAGGTCATCTCCCACCTTTCACCAGCCACGTTTGTCCCAGCTCTTTGCTAAGGGAGAACGTGATGACTCCAACCCCTCCCCTGCTAACCTGGGAAAGCCAGGGGAGCATCAGGAACCATGATGCTGTTGTAGGACCTCAGTGCACATGGTCACGATACACAGAGGGTGGCGGGCAGTGGTTTAGGGGTTCCCACACTGTATTTATGGCCCAGTGGGCTCATTTTCCTAGAAAATCACAGAAGGAAAAGAAGTTTGGAGTCCAGTAGCTCCAGAGCCCCTGAAGTCATTAATACCAGGGTGTCTTGAATCCAAAGCTTTGGATGCCCCAGGCAGCAAGGTTCAAAGAAGAAGGAGGAGGAGGTGCTGCAGGTGTTGGAGCAGAGATTCTCCTCTAGAGAATGGAGCCCATGCTGGAACAGGTTCCTCTCGAACAACTGCAGCCCATGGAAGGCCCCACACTGGAGCAGGGGAAAGGTGTCAGGAAGAAAGAGCTGCAGAGAGCAGCTGTAATAAACTGACCACAGTCCCCATCACCCTGCAACACTCAGGGAGGGGAGGTAGAGGAGTCAGGAGGGAAGGAGTGAAGTTGAGCCTGGGAATAAGGGCAGGGGGGAAGGCATTGTTTTAATTTTCTAAAAAAAATCTCTCATCTATTTTAATGGGGAATAAACTAGTTTTCCCCAAGTCGAGTCTGCCTGCCCAGTGACAGTAATTGCTCAGTGACCTCTGGTAGATCCGTCTGGGATGGCAATGCCAAGCCCTGGCAGCAGCTGAGTCCGTGTCCCCAGCCACAGCCACTTCCCAGCGGCGCAGCCGGGGCAGCTCCAGCCCGGTGAGCAACCAGGGCCCGAGGGCTGGCTCACGCTTTGCTGATGCAGGACCGCACTCGGCATCCCCTGGCTCGGCGCTGCTGCTGCGTGGGGGGACACACCAAGCGGAATTCCGCCCCTCTCCCGGCGGAGCCGCGGGAGGGAGCGTTGGGAAAGGCAGGCACGGCGCGAACCCCACCCTGCAGCTGGCACGCGGAGCCAGGGCAGCCTGCCAGGCTGCGGCACAAGGACACCAGGGCCGACACCAAGGCCACGAGCGAGCCGGGAACCTCGCACCTCGCTGAGGGAGCACCAGAACAAGGAGCAGCCATGCGGCAAAGCTGCCATCGGAAAGCACGTTAGGGTAAGCGGTCTGAAGAGCCGCTTCTTATACCCAAGGGGACTTGGGAGACATGGATGAAACAAACCACGCAAGAGGAAAATACCCCAAGCCACTCTCGTCAGTTTTGCCACCTGTTTCAGTGCGGAGGACATCTCCTTGAACACTCTGAACAGCCATTTTTATCTGCCGCAGGATAATTTGTTCTTCTGCATTTGAAGAGGAGAGACCACAGCTGCCCACAACACGTCGGTCAAACTGCAGTTGGCTTCATGGCACAAATCCTGCCAAGAGCCTTCCTTTGCAAAATCCCACAGAAGCAGCTAAGACACCACTTTTTGCTCTCAGGACATGCAGGATTGGCACTTCATACCCGAGGGAATCTAACTTTGGAGCAGCCAAAAACCTCCCAACTTAACAAATGCTAAAAGTTCATCTCCCAGCCACATTCCCTCAGCTGTTACAGCTTGGATTTAGGGCCGTATTGTTCACATGGGTGCACACAACAAACCAGTCACCTCCAGTTTCCCCAACATCACCCCTGCAATACCCTCCAGGAGCAGCCTCTCCAGTCGTTTCAAACCCCATCATCATGTGGAGATGGCCCTTAGTAAAATCCTTCCCTCAGGAGAGCAGATTTAAGGGGTTTAACCCAACTTTGAAACCTAGCAGCTGCAAATGTCCTGCTGAGTAGCAGGCCCTCTTCCAAAACGTGGGTGTGGAAACTGCCAGGCTGCACAGGTTTGGATGTGCTGCAGAAGGGCAGCAAGAAGGGATGTCTTTTAGTTTGGTGGGTTGGAGGTTTCTTTGGTAAAGAAAGAAATGAAACCTATGCACATCACATGACATCTTTGAGAACACCTGAGAGATTTCTACCATGTGTCCACACAGGAACCCTTCCACAGGTCTGAAAGCACTCAGTTTTAGTGCCTGTAATTATCACTTAACCAAAACCAAATCCCAAACTGTTCCCACTGGTACAATGAGAGGCTAGAATCCAGCTAGAGAGCTGATTTTCCCCTCCCTCCACCTTTTTATACTCTGCAGAGTACAGGACCACCTGATCTCTTCCATCTCTGAGTCAATCAAGTGAGGCATGACTGATGGCGGGCAAGTTTTCCCTTCCCTGTGAAAGATCCAAAGTCACTTCCCTCTAATTACTCTATGATCAATCCCCTCCAGTATGAAACTCCATCAATCTTCTCTCCTTGAAGAATCCTTCTTCACCTCCACTAAAAGAGGAGGAAACACTAGCAGTGACCCACCTCCATGCAGAAGTGTGGGAGAGCTCCTCTGTACTTTTAACAGTCAGAGTTCTATGGGGAAAACACCTCATCCTGGCTTTCCACCCAGATGTGCAGCACTTGGCAGCTGTCCCAGGACAGGGACATGCACCACTCATTCATTCCCATGTGCAGATCCCACAACATAACAGCAAATCCCAGAGGAACCTGCAACTCTACAACACCCGTGTGCTGGACCAAGGGGATATGGGCAGAGGAATCTGGCCTTACCTGGCTCGCTCTTCTTCTTGGATGCAGCCTTTTTCTTGGCAGGTCCATCATGCTTCTGATCCTCATGGGCTGGAAGAGCCTCGGTTTTCTTGACGGTGACAGAGCTTACAACCGGAGCACTTTGCTGAGTGCCAACGGGGGGCACTGCCACAACAGGCACCTCCTTAGGGGCCACCTCCCGGACAGGAGAACTTTTGGGGATGCTAACAGGGGCTGGAGCCAACACCGGGCTAGGAGCAGGCTCTACCTTTGCCACCTTCTTCTCCTTCTTCCTCTTCTCCTTAGGTGATGGAACAGATTTCTCCTTTTCCTGGGGGACAACTGGCACCGCTGCAATTGGAGTCTCAACTGTTACAGGCTCAGGCACCGCAGCAGGCTCAGGAACCACCTCCTTGGGAGGGTCTGCCACTTCCGGAGTAAGCTGCTGCTCTGGGATCTTTCCATTCGGTTTCTCTTCCTTTTTCTTTGCTTTTCCTTTTTTCTCAACTGGTTTCTCTTTCTTCTTTTTCTCTAATTTCTGCTGCTGGGTCTTCTCAAGCTCCTTGCGTTGCTTGGCCAAGGCTTCCTCGTAAGACGTCTCCTTCATGGAGAAGGTGGACACCAGGAAGATCCCGATGGCTGAGATCACCATGAAGCCTCCGAAGACCATAACACCCAGCGTCTGAGGGTCGTACACATCCATCCTGCCTTACTCTCCTGTGCCTGCAAGACACCAGGACAACAGTTAGGGGCAGGACGGGAGGAAAGAAATGCAATGGCCTTTCTGAGAAGGATCTTCACATGGGCATCTGTGCCTTCCGATGGCACCATGCACTGGGAAGAGGAACACTCCAGATTCACAGGACTCAGGTCAACCTGCCTACATCCCTCCCCAAGTTTGTGCTCCTCTGCTACAATGCCCATGCACAGGGGTCCAGTTGTACCCCAGGGACTAAACTGCATCTCCAGAAGAACCAAAGAGAGGGAATTAAAAAACAGAGATGCAATCAGAGACAGCCACAAGCCCCATTCTGTCTCCAGTGGGGTGGTTTTGCACGATCCTAAGCCATACCTGCAGCAGTAAGAGAGCACACTTTCAGACTGCTGGGCGCAAGTTAGCCAAAATCTGGGCTTTCCCTGGAGCAACCTGGCTTTTTCACTGCACCCAGACACACACCCCAGTGTCAGCTTTGGAGTAAAATATCCCCCTGGAAGAAAGCTTTGCAGCAGCCCTTCCCTCCTCCCTTTGCCACCTGCACACTGTGCACTGCTGCTGAGCAGCTGCAGAGACCACACTGCCTGCTCTGAGGTCTGGCATGCAGGGCACAGCCACACCTGGGGAAAGATGTTGCTATCTCCACCCTCTTAATGGCTATTTGAACCTGTCCTGGTTTCAAAGCCAATCTTTGCTGGCCCATCCATGTGTTGCATCCACCAGGCCACTTCCACGTGGCTCCGAGGTGGCTCACAATCCCCCAGATGCTGGTGACAGGCAGTTAATCTGGGAAGCGACACTTTCCAGGAGTTGCCATGGCTGTGGTTCCTCATCATTTTTAATCAAAACAGAACGAGCAAAATGCAGAAAGTCCTCAGCTACCAGTTCTCATCGCCATGCTTAACTGTTGACATTATCAAATTTCCTCTTTAAGGGGTTGTGGGTTGAGGAGGGAGGGAGGGGCTGGAAGGGGAGGAGGCAAAAATAAGAATAAAACTAAGGAGATCAGCATCTTTTCAAACCTCAGTGCTTGCAGGGAGACCTTCCTTTATAAGAGCTGGAGCAGCAAACTTGAATCTGCAGCTCAAAGCTGCTCAAGGTGAGGACAGTGCAGTGAAAATTCAGTCCAGCACCCAAGCAGGGGGTGCAGAGCTGGGAGAAGCTGCACATCTCCCACTGGAGATACCCAACCTGCCTGGGGAAGGATGTTCTAACGAGCAACCGAGCTCTCCCTGCCCACCTCTCCAAGCATTCCAGGTAAAGCAGCAGAGAGAGAAGCTGGCAGGCAGGAGGGCTCTCCATGCCAGCTGGAACCAGCCTCCCCTGACAGGGCCAATTTTCTACCCCAGGGCACCGCTGGAGATCCCAGCTGATACTACGGGCATCACCTATTACTATTTCACATCCACCCTGGCCATTTTGCATTTAAATGGCCTCAGCCCACTCTATCCCAGCACAGCTGGTGCCAAGTCATTGCCTCCTGACTAAGGAGCATCGCTTTGGGACAGCCCCAACCAGGACAGACAGATAATTCCTAACTCACAGAGTGAAAAGGACTGGATTCCCTCTCCCTGGCAATAAATTAAAAAGTAGGGCTGGAGAACACATACCCACGATCTTGTGCCGGGTTTAGGGCTACACCAAAGCATCAGGAGCTGTTTTAGGGGCAGAACAAGGTGACCTACATTCCTCATCCAGTAACCCCAACATATTTGTAAAAATAAGCCCTTCTTGACCTCACAGCACCACAGTTTCAAACTTAGATAAAAATCTGCTGCTCCAGCTTGGGGCAAGGGCATCCCCAAGTGCTGACAAATGCACTCCAACCCCACCAGCTGGTACTGCCACCCTCAAGAGCAGCTTGATGGAGCCCACAGGGCACAGGAATAGGGGAAGAAATCCTAACCTCCACTACGGAGGATGGATGAGAGGACAGAGACAGGTGGTGAGGTAGGTGAGATGGCAGTGCTGGATGTGGCAACACGGCACCAGAGTCCTGTGCCTGCCCCACACCTCACCCCACAGGACTGTCCCCCAGAAGCCCTTCCAGAGTCCCATATCCTCTCTCCCTCGCAGAGAGCCTCACGCGGCCCCACGAGCTGCAGTAAAAGCTCCTGTACCTTGCCTCCTGCTTTAAAGCCAGGGTGAGATAAGGATGTAAATGAGCACTGAAGTCCTTGCTAGTGAAACAAAAGCACCCCAACAACCCCCCTCCAGACCAAAAGCAATACAGGAACAAAGCAGCCGAGAGCACTGAGGAGCTGTGGACCTGCAAAAGAGCCATGGCAGCTGCCAGAGCACCTGAAAGCAGCTGAGATGCTCAGAGAGGCCATCCAAGCTCCCACTGCTCGACCAGGGGAACCCCACGCTGTTCCCAAGGACAGATGTGCCGGGAGAAAATCCACAGGAAGGAGCGAGAGGTGCCAGCCAGGAAGCAATCACTCCCAGCAGCACTCTCACGGCAAGCCTTGGTCCTGCCTCAATGCTCGCTCATGCCCCGCAGCTCCGGTGCAGACTCCGAGGAGCGAGTTCTACCTGTAGGGTTCCTCCTGCGGTCGGCACTTGGCACGACCAGCCCAACAACTTGTTCAGGGAAGAGCCCATCTCTCCAATGGAGCTGAGGCAGCCACACACACTTAAATCAAGCCAGGCTGGCCTTGGCATTTGGGGGATAAGGAAAAGTCTTCCTACAGGAACTTCCTGGTGCAGAGATGCCAGAAGCATTTATGCCACGGTGTTAGCACTCAGGAGAGAAGCTCTGCTTTGACACTTCCTGACCTTGCCACCTTTGCCCTTCCAAGGGCTGGAAGTTTGCTCCTGGATTTGCACAGCAAGACACCATCCCCCTCGCAAGCACGTGTGCCCTTTGGCAGGAAAGGCCTCCATGCCTCCCACTCGCACAAAGTCTTAGCCAGGACATGGCAAAATAGGGCACCAAAGGTAGTCTCACATGTTTTCAGCTTGACAGCCACACACTGAAGAGGCTCAAAGACTTCAGGATCCTCCCTTCTGTAGCTTCTGGTCCTCCACGGGACTGCGCTCCTATGATGGCATTTCTCCATCTGCTTGGGAGAGGGTTGTGTGCCCAAGAGGTGGGTGGACACCAGCAGTTATCAGAGTCCATGCTCAAAAAATCAAGTTTACATCCAACACTGATGACACTGACTTCCACAAAGCTTCTGGAGCATCCTCCACTCTTCTCCCAGCCAAAACAGCAGAAATCATCAAATATCTCCATACACAAACTCCTTCCCCAAAACAGCTTGTCCAGGTAAAGCTTTTCCCCCCCATCAGAATGGGAATAAGATGGACAACTGGTACTTCGCTTTGCCTTCCCATGTAAAGGAGCTGGCTGAAAGGCTGTGCTCTGACTCTTCCACTCCTCTGGCTTTTTCTTGTTATCCATCAAGCTTCCCAAAATCCCAGAAAACAGCCCAAGAGACCTGACCTCCCTCACCTCCCTGCACATGCAGCCACCTCTTTAACCTGAGCAAAAGTCTAACTCGCCCTAAGGAAGCAGAACCAGAAAAGCACTCAGCCTTGCTGGTTTTTCAGCACTAAACAATTTCCAGGATGAACCAACCCACAGACACGTGACATGACAGCACCAGGGCCATGCTCAGTGTCTTGTGGTCACATTTGTCACTGACAGCTGTGTCAAAGACCAGGCTGGAACTGTGCCACCTGTTCAGCTTGTCATCCCCTCTGTGACCATACATGAAATCCATGGAAATTCAGCATCTTTAAGACCCAGCCCTCCACCAACCCTGGTTTAAATCACCCAGGCCACACAATAGGTGGGCAGGAGCAAAGGAAGAGACAGGTTGCACAGGAACTACAGAAATCTTATTTCTTTCCACAGCCAAAGGAAAACACATGTTATCTCCTCCTGGTGCCAACAGGTGCTGCAAATAGGAAAAGACACTCTTTGCAAGCAGGACACTGTCCCCCCTGCAATCCAAGGCTTCCACTTTGCCATGGCGTCAAGGTGGCATCTCAGGTTAGAGCAATGCAGGAGAGGTGATGGGGGTCAGAGGGCAGAGAGAGAACTGGGTTCACACAGATGGGCTCTACATACCCCACAGCAATGCCTGCCTGTGAAGCACCTGCAGCATCTTTTCCTCTACATATCCCAGCAGGTTAAAAAAAAGGAGGGAAAAGGACAAGGACAAGGGAACTGGGAAGCCTGATCCTGTGAACTGCAGGGCTACAGGGCAGCCCAGCAGCAGGAGAAAGCAACAGCACTGCCAGCAGATAAAAAAACAATCACCAGATACTTCTCCTGGAGTTTTTCCCTCTGCCTTGTTGCAATAGAGAGAGACAAAAATTAAAAACAAACGAGAAAAGCCTGCATGCCGCAAGCAGATCCTGCCCACGTCGCCAGCAGCCTCTGTTTAAATACATTTTCTGTGTAAGTGACTGTGCACTTCCAGCCTCCCAGCAGCATGTGCTACTCCAAGCAGCAGCTCCAGATCAGCCCATCGTCAACAGTTATAGCTCGACTTAATTGAACGTGTCTTAGTGCTCCATTAGCTCTGGCAGCAGCAGCCAGCTGGCTTGTGCCTGCCAGCAGTGCTGCCAGCTCCCTTCCTGAGCCCAGGAGTGAAAAAACAGGCAGAAAATACATGTATATATAGGAGAAGAGTGTAACAGCACCACAACACAGCTGCAGCTTGACTAAACTCTGCAGCGGCTATTACAAATTTTCTCTCCCCTCCCTGGCCCGAGGAGGCATTTCACTGCCGGTCCTCATCAGCTCCTCCCTGGAGCTCACATCCCACGTAGCCTCGACTCCTTCCAGCCACTTCCCGCCGATGCGGGGCTTCGACGAAGGTGAGAGGCTGGCATTCCAGGCGCGGATACTTCTCCATCCCCGCTGAGCCACGTGTGCAGCACACGCTCTTCCGCCGGACCGCTGCCCCGGCAGGGCGAGGAGCGGGGCAGACCCGCGGGAAGGCTGCTCATGTCCCGGCTGGAAAGACCCCACGGTGGGCGGGGGTTCTCCGCTTATGGGGTCGATGTCTCTGTCTAAAAGCTCGGGGACCCCGCGCTGCCGGGGACCTCCGGGTGCCAGCAGAGTTTTGTCGGGGGAGACTTAGTTATGGGAAAAAAAAATGGGCAAGGGACAGCGGCCCGAGCGCCGGGACCTTCTGTAAGCGCGGTTAATCAGATTAATGATTGTCATCCGGCCGGCGCTGGGGCAGGACGGCGGCGCTCGGGGCCGGGGGCAGCGCGGGGCCCGGACCTCGCCCTGCCCGCACACGCCGCCATTCCGTGCTCAGGGCCATTCATCCGCCCGGCCCCCGGCGCACGGACCGGACCCCGGGCCGGGATCCCCGCTGCTCCCCGCCCCGCTCCCCGC